>VDFB02000008.1:60252380-60557837 GCA_007258455.2 Sequoia sempervirens | reverse complement strand
ATATAGTTCTGATCATAAGTGAGAAAAATTTATTGTGACTTATTAGGATATTGATAATGATTACGATAAAATGAGACATTTAATTCTCTCTTTTCAATGTGTCGAAGTACTCTACCTTTCATTTATTCTATTGAAATTCTCAATTTGCTTGTTGTATTGGGTGGCGGTGCGGATTAATTCCATATGAATAGCCAGAGTGATTGATTGGATAGCTTTATATTGAAAACTGCATGATGTACTATAGAATCATAGATGATGATGTCAATAATCCAGTGATTTTGACAATCGATAGCTTGCATGGCACTATTGATTTTGACAATTGATAGCTTGTGAGCTTGAGGTACAATTTGCAAATTTTCATGTAGCTAACTTGAGGTAATGATTAAGTTAGATTTTTGGTTTGTACGAATTGTAATTATTACTAGTCAGTAGTAACTATACACAACCTCACACATGACACATGTGAGGTGTACAAGGGAATAGGCTAGTAGTGGTACTTTTGGCCCATAAATAAGGATAGTGAGCAAAACTAAAATAATTCTTTTAATTGTCATAAGGGTTTTCATTTTGTAGGTTTAATAACTTAATAAGGATTCAAGAAGAAGATGATGTGGTATAATTGGAGATGCTCTAAATTCTCTTGCCTCCAGTTATGTAGTTATAGAGTAAAAGACCAATTTCCTTCAAGTTCAGAATGGGTGGAATTGGAAAGAAGTTGATTTGGTTTACCTGACTTCTCAGACAGGTTTTGAACTAGGATGAGGAGCTCTAATGGAGATAAGTGCTATCCTAGTGCATGGAAGATGCAAGTAGAAGATGGCTATAGTTTTACTACCCATCATCATTTGCATGGTTTCCTAGGAAATTCCCATGCATTTAATTTCAATGCTCTTCTTCTACATGGGATCAGTTTTACTACCCCTCATCATCTGCATTGTTGGCCAAGAGAGTCCCCCAAGAGAGTCCCTTACATTTGTTTTGAGACTCCATGGCCTACCAGGAAAGCCCCATGCATTTATTTTAAGTGCTCATTTTCTGCATGGAAGCAATTTTACAACCATCATATTCTGCATCAGTCTGGTTCTAATAGGGGCTAAGTACATTTTGTATCTTCATAGCTCCCATTTCCCTAGTTTGATTTGGTACCCTTTCCCCATGCATTTATTTTCATAGACTATGGCTGACCTGACAAGTCCCATGAGTTTATTTTGAGAGCTCATCGTTGACCTGGCAAGTTCCATTTATTTTTAGAGATACATGTATCACATTTACATTTTCAAATTTTCACCAGTAGTCTAGCAAAAGCTTGGAACTTGCGCTTACATTTGTATTTGTACTATGTAATAATGTGACATTGTAATTTAGTTGTAATAAAATAAATGGTTGTGATATTAATGTGACATTGTAATTCATTTTATTAAGTCCTTTTCAAGTTAAATTCTATTAATGGTTGTGAAATGTGCTATTAATGTGACATTCTAATTCATTTTATTAAGGCCTTTGCAACATTAAGTTTCTAGCCCCTTGGTCTTGATGTCAATCCTAGCACATTAAAGTTTAAAGAAAATCTAAAACACATCTTTTATGTTTATTTTTTATATCATAAAATACTCAACTGTTCAATGAATATTTGATGTATGGCTATAGTTTCATTCTGGAATGAAATGCATAGAGTGATACACTTGCGAGCTTAAACCTCCAAAATCACCCTATAAATGTTAGATTAGCAAAGATCAACAATTTAGAATTTGTTGTCAATGTAGGAGTAAATCATTAATGGCTTGTTTTAAATGTTGTCAGCCATGTACATTGTACTACCTAATTGTGTATTGTGGAGTCCGTAAGTAACGAGTGGAAATTTCGGTGTCATTTAGCTTGCTCATTGCAGTGCACCAGCCTATTCTGGGTTCCACAGTTTCAGTTCCAACAAAGCCATTCTAGTAACCTAGTTTCAACTTCAAGAATCAAAATTCAAAATCTAGGTAAGTTAAAGAATTCTTGTGGCTACATTTCATTGCTTGATGTTTCTTAAAATCTTATTTTGTCAAACTTTGAAGTTTATGTTTAAGGTTAAGAGGCTTAAGAATTAAGAAAAATTAAGGACTAATAAGGAATTCAAAAATTTCATAGTGTTGATTGTAAGAACATGTCTACCACTAGTACCACTAGAGTAATGTCAGATAAAAAAAACCATTATGCAAAATTGCTTAAAACCCCAGGTTTCACTGATGAATACCATGATATTTATGATCCTGAAACCTATGGTAGGTGTACCTAAGAACTTATATTTTCATTTGAGAATAAGGCTGGAAAGAAAATGCAATTGCAAGTTAATAGTATCAGTGCACCGTGGGTAACTGGATTAGGGCGCATGATGTTACATGAGGTTTTCCCTTGCACATAATTTATCATGGTCTTTTCCCTAAATTATGATGATAACAAAAGATAAATTGTTAATAAAGATAACAAAGAAGAATTGTTATCCATTAATTTAGAAGAGCTTGGAAAAGTGTTGGGCTTGGGGTTTACATCTGAAGAATTTGGAAATGTCCACATTGACTTAGAAAAGCTTGCTAGTGATTATGAAGTAGTGGATGAAATAGAGAAAAAATCTTTCTTAAATAGAATAGTTCAGGATATAAACAAATTGAAAGGTGATCATAAGCCTCCTCATGATTTGGATATTTTTAAACCATGGGTTCAAGATACTATTTCCATGGTAGCATTTTTCCTCAGGCTGGATAGCAATTTGGAAGTGGGTGCATGCCTCCTTGAAATGGTGTATAATATCCATTATGGTGTTCCACATGCCAAATATAATTTTATTGAGAACAATTTAGAATCCATGCATAAATAATTTTTAATGATTAAAGGAGGTTCCACCAAGACATTTAGGTTCACAACCTACTTGTGCTATCTTTTTCTATTCAAATTCAGAGGAATGTTTCAGACCAACAAGCTTCAGATTTAGCCCTATGGTAATAGTAATCCTGAGCAAAAGAAAATGGCTCCAGTATATGAATGGACCACTGTTATAAGGTTGCATGATTCTTGAAGGAACTACAGTAATTTTGTAGACTACTTTTTGGCTCCATTTGCATCAAGAAATTACAAATACTCTAATGCCTAGATTGCCTATGTCATGTAGAAAATACATTCAACTACGAAAATAAATACAATTGGTTGATTGGTACTTAATGGAAGAATATACCGTGCTAAGATTTTATGGATCAAAAGTACAACCATACAAACTTTCAATACATGTGACAAAAAGGGTTTTTGCTTTGGAATACGTAAGGAATATGCAAAGTACTGATGAAAGACACTTCAGTGGTCAAGGGAAGAAGACCTTATTTCCTTCTTTACCTTTTTCATGTGGAGGGATGACATTTGAGAGAAAATCATTTAGTGTGGCACATGATCTTTTGATTTTTTTTTATTTTGATGCTATTTTTCACTAGCAATATTATCCATGTGCCACCATTAAATCAATGATTGTGCTCAATAAGAATGATGGAAGTAGAATTCAACATCAAAGTAAACCCTTGCTTGAAAATTTGAGAAACAAGGATTCTTGGGATGAGGTCAAAGTAGCAATGGAGAAAAGTGCTACTAAGAATGGTATTTCTTTTCAACAATTGTTAGCAGAAATTATGGCATTGCATTGAAATACAATTAGGAGGTACAACAATTTTTATAAAAAAAGTTATAAACCATCTAGTATTGTAAAAATACCAGATTCTCTAGAGAAGGAAGTTACAGAAAAAAATTTGGTCACGATAAAAAATTATTGCCTTTTGGTCTATGAGCAAGGAGCTAGGTGATCCAAGAGCTCTTGCAGAGTATGGAGATAATGAAGAAGCTATTGTGTTTAGCAAATTATGGAATATAGAGAATCCAAATGAACAAGAAGATGAAGAAAGTGATGATGATAGGGAAGAAGAAATCCATGTCAATTTCAAACTTGGTTTAAGTGAGGCCACAAAAGAAGCATTTACTACAGGAGCAGCCATAGCTGAAAAAATGGATTATGAAGGTGCTAGTTTGGGGTCCCAAGGACAAGGAATTCCTACACTAATATATGTACAACATAGAAAACTAGTTGATAAATCTGGCCGTGGAGATGATAAAAGACCAAGGACAAACAAGTAGAGCCTAAACAATTCAATTTGTTAGAGCTTCAAATCCTCGTCCCCATGGTCATACACAAGCACAACTAGGACATGCCCATGGTGGAGGGCTTAGTGCAATTGGCATTGCCTCTAGTGGCAATGGTATGGGTAGTAGTACTAGTAGTGGTCAACATGTGCTACAACGAAAAATTACACACAAGAGGACAACAACACAATATACCACAGAAACACCAAGTGATCAAGAAATATAGAAGAGGTAAAGGATTTTGACAGGTCCAACTCCAAGTCACACTACCAGTGGATCCACCACAAAAGAGTTATTTGGATTTTGTAGAGAAACGACGAGGCATATGAAACAAAAGATATGGGATGAAATAATGCAGGGAATTGATCATTTGTGTGACATGTTTCAATTGATTGATGCTATTAGAAAACAACATAATAAGCTCAAAAAATATTTAATGGAGAACAAAAATGTGTTGGCATTAGAGAAATCAACAAATCAAATTCAACAAACAATCTACAAAGCCAATGACAATGTTTTGAAATCAAAAGGAATTACTAATTGGCTTGCTACATCAATGACGTTATTATCTGCCATTGAAAAGTGTTTGAGAATGCGTGAAATAAAGAAATATTTGCATTTAGCTGTAGAAAAGATGAAGGCGGATGAAAAGGTAAGGAACTTCATAGAGCTTGGTTTACTAGAGGATTTTGACACAAATGAGTGATTTGTTGGAAATAATGATTTTAGGAAGAAGATGGAGGATGCAAGGAAGATTGATTTGGACTAGTTTCCTCAGAACCCAAATGTGGTGACCTATTTGGATTCTATCAAACCATTGCTAACCTTGAATGCAAAATTGACTGAAGAATCCAAGATAGGTTCCAATTTGAATCATGAATTGTTAACAAATATTCAAGTCAAACAACATCAGTTAGATCAAATGACAATTCCAACACCTAAAGAGTGGAGGTTGCTAGAAAAGGTGATGTAGTGATTTAATTTTTGATAATATGAGTTTCCAAATTCCAACTCAGCTCTGTGAAGAGTTTTCTTTGAGTAAGATTTTTCATTGACAATGCCTCTATCTATTCCTTCATGTGATAATCAATTTAAAAGCTAAAATTCAGACTTCAGTAATGTGTTGATGTTCAATTATCTGTATTATTTATTAGTCATTTGAAGAAAAAGTCTGGTAGTGGTTTCAACTTCTAGATACACTTTAAATGATTGCTAATGTTCATTGTTGTATATGCTACTAATACTATTGTTAATATGTTATTAATATAATAAGCATTGATTTGAGTGATGAATCATTGAGAACATGCTCAAGTTTTATTTTTAACACAATTAAAATATGAACTATAAGGTGATTTTAATTCCAGGCATCCATAATCTTAGTGAAATTGCATTACAATTCACACATCAATACTCATTCTTCATGGCTACTTAGAATATCCACTAAACATTTATATGAATTCATGTCATGGAATATCTATTATTGGAACTAGAATGATGGTTTTTTGGTTAGTTTCATTGTTGTGGTTACTATCACTCAAAGTTGCGGTTTTGGTGCTTTTCCTAACCTTATTCGCTAGTCCTTAGAATTTTATAACCTTGTTGCGGAGCTCTAAATTTTCTTAACTCCCCGATTCCCTAACATGGTTTATGGTTCACTTTGTTGAATTGCAAGTCTTTCTTGGTCATCTTTCTAGTCAGTGGGTTGGAGGTTTGGAAAACTTCAAAACTTCAAACTTTGGTTCTAAGGTTCCAAGTTTCAACGACCATGCAACATTATGGACTTATCTTGCATTAACCTTTCAAAGGCATTGTCATCTGACACCTCATTGAATACTATGTATGGATTAATGCAAAATATAAAATACAATATAAGATATCACAATTTCATGCAATACAACATAAAATATCAACTATAGTTTAAATTTGGAATATGATTCATGAAGTGCAATATAAAATAAAATATCATGAAGTGCAATGATTCACAATTTCATTGAATACAATATTAAATATCATCAACTACAGTATGGAACAATGGAATCTGATCCTAGGATCCATGAAGTGCAATATAAATACCTAAAAGTTACTAATTCCCTTGAATATCTTCCATTTCCCAAATGGACTCGGGGTCCTCAAACTGACATTCATCATCAGATAAAGTAAAAAAGTCATCTTGAATTTGATCCCAAGTTTTCTCTTCATTTTCCTCGACCTGTGTCTCAAATTCAACATTCATTGTGTGATTTTTGTCAATGTCATCTGCCCAAGTCCCATTGCCACTGCTAGTGCCACCAGTACTAGCCTTTGGAATTGGAGTGTTGCACAACCCAGTCCCTCTTCTTTCACATGTGGACCTCCAGATTAGGAGTGCCCTTTGAAAAGGAAATTTTTTGACATTATGCATAGTTCCTTTCATCCTGAAGAGATTTTCCAAATTCTTGTCTAGTTTGTTTCTTAACTTTGATTTCAAAAAACCCAATGTACTAAAAACTCTCTCATCCTCCACCAACCCCAATATTATTGTTTGACATAAATCAACAAGTTTGAAATATTTTGATATCGAACCACACAATATTTCACTCTGACCTAAGGTTGTCCAAACCTTTGTTATTGATCTCGGTTCAAAGGCCTTGTCCTTGCCCATGGATTTATACTGGTCCTTCATAGCTATTGGAAAACTCCTACATTGTTTTCTAAGCTTAGCTTCATCTAAAATTCCTTCTATTTTTTGCTCATTGTATGTAATAGTTTTCAAAAATTGTTCGATCAAGATTTTTACCTGAGCATGAAAATATTTTGGGTTATCTCGGTTTTCCCAAAATTGAGGATACACAATAATCATGGCTTCAAGTATTTCATGTTAGGGAATCTTTCATTAATCTATGAGGAAAGAGATTTTTCAATTTCCTTCAAATTATCACCAACAAATTTAACAATGCCTTTAAAATCTTCCTTGTTAACAGGTACTTCTCTGCTAGAGCGCCTGTCTGTCTTACATTGGTACATTTGTATCTCATATCCATGTACATAGATACATAAGTTCCCACTTGAATTAAATTGTAAATAATTATTAGGATCATTCAAATCAATAATTTTTTGCCACATGAAATAATTTGTGCCATCTTGTGTTAGATCTAGATATAGATGATCGAGGGCCAAGCATGTATGTTTATGTAGATTGGCATATTCATTAATATATATAGTCCTATCTTGGGATTTCTTCACAAGCTCATTCATCACATCGAGCATGGGGAGAAGACTAGTTAAATTCAAGAGTTCCTCTATATCGATTAACCTATGTAAGCGATTAGGAGCTTTGTCTACTATACTGCGATTTTCGTACATCACTCCAATCAAGGATTGATATTCTGAAAGAACTCATTGCGTTGGTCCATGCAAGGAGATCCATTTGGTATTGGCATCCTTGAGAAGCTTGTTTCCTAGTGTTATTTCCTTAATAAAATTTTGAAATTCTATGAAACATTTATTACTTCAGCAGAAGTATGCGTGGATCTCTTGTACTAGATTTTTGACTTTTGAAACTGTAGGAAACTTTCTTACAATTTTGAATGCTAAATTCATTATGTGGGACATGTAGTGAATTACAAGCATATATGGTTCACAAGTAGTTTGTAACTTTGTGTAAACACCAGTCCTTTGACCTTGCATCACTATAGCTCCATTAGCTTCTACACACACCAAATTTTTTGCAATTGTCAACTCATCCATACCTGCAATTTCATTCAAATATTTTTTGACTAGTTCAAATATATTTTGCGATGTTGAACTATCCTTCATTTTATGAACAAAGAGAAGATGAGCATGGAAAAAATGTTCTTGTATAGTATACAAATGCATACACACCCAAGAAGTATTGGCTAACGCAGTAACTTCATCTAAAGATAATGCAATGAAATTTGACTCTTTTACTTTATCATTTAAATTTTCCTTCTCCATTGCAGCAAGACAATTTTCTCATTCCAATCTAGCATTTACTAACCAATGTGAGTAGGGATAGTGAGGAACATTCAAATAAGATAATAAACCATAATATTCTAGGTAGTCTGTCATAGGACACCCTCTGGAAAAAATATGAAAAACAACACTCATTTGAACAATTTTTGATAGATTTGTTGTTTCCATTGCTTTTCCAAATTGAGCCTCAAGTATACCTTTACATGTAGCAATGTTCGACATTTTTTTTTTATGCTCTTCATAATCTGTGACATACCTAATATGAAGACATTCTTCCTTTGATTTCCATCGTATGGCTTATTCTTCCTTTCCATCTATGATTTTTTTTCATAAACTTTACTAATATGCTTTTCTATAATGTCAATCTTTAGCTGCAACATCTTGGCTCTTCCACATTTCCAACTACAAATCTTACATTTGGCCAATGTCAAGCCTTTTCAATATCGTTTGCATTGCCAATCCCCATTGGCACCATGAATGGGTACTTTGACAACCAACCAAGTTGAAAAATCCTTGTCATTTCCCACTTGCACCCCCTTTTTGGTTTATTTTTCCTTTTCTTGCTACCAAAATCATCATCCTCATCCAAGTCAATTATCTCATTCTAGCTAACTAGGCCTAGGGTATACCTTGGAACATCTTCTGCGGTATTGCCATCCTGATTTGATACATTTTGATTTAAATCAATTATAATCTCAACTTGACCTTCCGATGGCGATGAGGTATTGTGAATGCTACCAATATTTGGTGGAAGAGTTTCTCCATCTTGACCTGATGGATAAGAAGATTTGGAAATTCCAAAGTAAGACTATATGGTACATCTAAGTTTTTGGCATTTTGATGGCCTCTTAGCCTCTTCACCACCCTGAGGAGCAGTAGAGTCTCTTCACCACCCTAAGGAGCTTGAGGAGTGGCAAGAGTCTCTTCACTAACCTAAGGAGCTGTAGGAGCGGCAGGAGTCTCTTCACCACCCTCTAGAGCAACAAGAGTCTGAGGAGTGGTAGGAGCCTTACCACCCTAAGGAGCAGAAGGAGTCTGAGGAGTGATATGGTTCTGTTCACCAACCTGAGGAGTGGCAGGAGCCTTACCCTTGCTGCTCGAGTCACTCAACATATTGATCTCTGATTCACTCGACATATTCATCTCTCACTTCAAATAAAAATTGGAAAAATGTCTTCTTGTTTAAGGACATAGAATAATAATATAGATCCCATTCCCTACTCAATATCATCTTTAAGATTGAAGCAAGAATGGAAAAGAGATAAAGAAAACTTATTATTATAACTAATAACACTATGAAGAAATATCACTCACCTTTAAGTCTACATTTTTGGATTTCCTTGACTTTCGAATCGAGAAGTAGAACTTCACTCCTCAGAACTGAACAAAATGTGTAAGAATAAATGATACTTTCGATTGTATTTATTTATTTTCAAGGAATGGATTAATAATATTCCTTTCAGTTATTTATCAAAGATTGTGTGAATGGAAATGCAATAAGAATTTATAAGTAGTGTGATAAGTGTTGTTCTTTAAAAATGATGCAGAATCACATATGAAATTCAATACCATAGAATAAAATATATTTTTTTTGACTTTTCCTAAACTTAGTCACTAGTCCTTAGAGTTTTATAAACTTGTCACAGAGTTCTAAATTTTTGAAATTTCGTGATTCCTCGACTTGGTTGATGGTTCACTTTATTGAGTTGCAAGTCTTTCTTGGTGATCTTTCTACTCGATGGGTCAGAGGTTTCAAAAAAAATTGAAACTTCAGAGTTTGGTTCTAAGGTTCACTTTGTTGAAGAAAGAATGGGAAAGAGATAAAGAAAACTTATTATTATAACTAATAAAAATATGAAGAAATGATCACTCACCTTTTAAGTCTACATTTTTAGCTTTCGTTGACTTCCAAATCGAGAAGTAGAACCTTAGAACTGAAAAAATTGTGTAAGAATAAATGAAACTTTCAATTGTATTTTTATAAATCCATGATTCCATATTTGGTGAATTCCGCAAGATTTTTAAATGGTATATTAAAAATTTGGCGAATCCTGCATGCTTATACAATGATACATTGTAATTTTCAAGGCGAAATGTGTCCTCAAATGTAATTATTTTTTAATGTTATGGGTGAAATAGGTCCTCAAGAGCAACTATTTGTTAATTTTAATTGGAAAAATGGGTCTTCACAAGCATCTATTTGTAAATTTTAATTGGCGAAATGGGTCCTGATACAATTTTGTTTTAATAGTATCATTGGCGAATATGTAGGTGTTTTATTAAATTCTTTCAGGATTCTAGGAAAAAATATTAGTTAGTCCAATTGAAACACGTAGTTTGACAATGGTGAATTTGTTGCTTAAATATGCCTCATAAAAAAAATCATTCGCGAATGGATATGCATTGGAACTATAGTTCATAAAATCTAGATGATTTGGACACCCTGTTGGGTGCAAGAAATTCGCTAATTTTGACTTGGCCAATTCCTAGAATTCACCAATTGGCGAAGATTTTCCACTAAAGTTTTCCCTAATATCAATATATATATTTTATATATACTTATTTCATAATGTTTATCAATTACATTAAATTGTTGAACAATAAACATATGTATAAATATATAAATAATAATATTATGTACATATAGATATATATGTAATTATATTAATTTATACATATATGTTAATATATATATATGTATTATATATACATGGGTATGTGCAAGATCATCATGGAAAAAATAGGCCTTTAAGTGGCAAAAAATTCAGAAAAATCAAAGTTAGGCAACTTGATGTAAAAATTTGAATAAGTTATCTATATTATTTCAAAAATATGTAAGAATAGAATCTGTAGTAAATTGAGTGTAGTTTCTAAACTACTAGGTTTATTTAAAAAAAACAATCTATTTGGTGAAAATTTGAAATTTCAATGCAGTCATACTTAAATTTTAGGGAAAAAATAAGAAGTAGGTGTTTGTCTAATCACCCTAACCACAATAAGATGATAATATTTTGTTATAATATTTTAGATATAAGTAGAGGACTCATGTCCCGATGTGATGCATATTTTTTTGTATTTTTTTTCTAGGTAAATAATTAATTATGAATTTTTTATTACAACTTTTAAAAAATATAAAAACTCATACGTCTGACCACCTTAACTTGATCAAAGCTTCATGAAATTCATTTTTTTTTAATCCTATAATATGTGAAGCATAGAATGTGACACATGTTTTGGATTAAAAAAATGTGATATCGTTTGAATGTTATAGATGTTTTTCAATCAGCCTATCAATCAGGACTTTTGTCATAATTCAAATATAAAATGAATAACAATTATTTATTAAATTCAAAGTAAAGCATAATTTATATTGGTGGAAAGTTGAGAATACCCTTTAAAAACCCTTTTTGTTTCATCAATTTTGGGTTTAAAAAAGTCATCAAGCACATATCCTACACATACCCATCATATCGCCACTTTTTGACCCATCATGATCCTACACATACCCACATATACTTAATATCATTTCAATATCTTTATAAAAGAACTCATACTCATAACCATCGATTGAAATATACACAAAATATATATACATGTATATATATGTCAACTTTCTAGTCCGAACGGTAGTCCCATGCACATGGGTAATCTTTCCATGATCATGCGTAGGTATGTCTACCTACGCATACTCATGTATGTATTCACTCACTTGTATGAGTCTATCGTAGACATATACATATATATACATTTTATGCATAAATCTCATTGATACCACAATAAGCACACAAGGAAGGACTTTCACATGACATCAAGACTTAATCAAATTCCATAATCACAACACTCACATCTAAAACAAAGATTACTTACCTTTTTCGCAAACTAACTCAACTCACTAAGATCAACTAGGGAATGAGTGTGTGAATGCGTTGTTAGGATCATTAACAGTTATCAAATCAAGTTCTTCTCCTGAGTGATACGTCCCCTCTCTTTTGGAGGTTGAAACCTGTTCCTGCACTCAACTTAGTACATCATTACAATAGTTATCCAATCACAACATAATCGTATGCATCGTACATTTCATAGTTAGAATCATTATAAAATATCAAATTACATCAATCTTTCATTCATCATATTTCCATTCAAGATTCATAAAACACATTCATATAAAGATTCATAAAACATATTTAGGTAAAGATTCATAAACTCATTCATTTGTTCCAACAATTTAACCAAACAAGGTAATAGTAAATAGGTAATATTAGTCAGGGTGTAACACAATCAACACTTGAACCATATTCATTTCCTACATAGCTTAACCATATGATCAATAAGAAACAAGGCGTTCACTTGGACCTAGTCCACAAGAGTGACATGTGTTACCATAGTGTAATGGTATAGGTTTTATCTAATCACATGTATCAAGAAGTTGTGTTGCATAGAGAGGGCACATTGTAGTGAAATAATGACACTTTTACAAATAGTGATCTCATGTGTGCATTGTAAGCACAAATCCTTAAAGAAGGAGATGTGGTAGGAAAGCATAATACCATAATTTTAAAAGACTACTTTTTCAAACCTACACTAAAAGGAATGAGTGCATTCCAATAGAAACAAAGAAAACCTATCATGCTATTGGTCTGACAAGTTTGTTGCAACTAGGTATAGGTTTATAATAGAATCCACATGCCATAATACTGAATAAGTGCAACTTAGAATCCACTGTGCATCAATAAATTATCCTACAAAGAGAAAATGCACTCAAATAATATAACACCAAATGGACATGGGTGACAACCACCAAATGATTTGATCTTCTACAAGTGAACAAAGGTGCTAATAAAGGAATTTGGACAAAGGGCTATTTCAATTAGTAGAATAAGAGGGGTCAATAAAAGAAGTTAGACCTTGAGACATGAAATGACTTAGCTACATGTTGTAGGCTTAATCAATCAATGAAAAAATAGAACATTATTGAACAAGTCAGGGCTGAATGGTATAGGGTTATAGGCTTAGTGAATAAACCTTTAGATACACAAAACCATAGAAATTGTAGGCTTCAATAGATTGAATATGTTTTGGTTTGTGTTTCCTTAACTATGACTATTATTATAATGAATTAACAATTGCAATTCAGTATGTCTAGATGTAATTTCCATTGCCAATGGAAATCTATAGGTCATATGGTAAACCAATTTTAAAACCAACCATACTCCATATGGTAGGACTAAGGTCACATGTGATGTTCATGAACTTTTTTTATTGAAATGTGAATGTGTTTCTTAAGTGATGAATTATTGTAATTTGATATGTGAAATTAATGTTGTATTATTTTAGTTGTGTTAAAAGGTCATTGTTGAAATGAATGGTCAATTAAATGTTTAGTTTTTAAGTTTACCTTCTAAAGGGATTTAAAATAGTTTTAAGTGAGTATTTTTGTTCCATTGGGTCATTTTTAATGTCTTAGGCCATAGGATTGTGTTAAGGTCCTTTTGGAGGGTAAACATCTTAAATTTACTATTTTCAATAAGTGACGAATTTGAAAGGTGGTTAGAATTAGTTGGGGGTGGTTGAATTAAGTTAAGGGGGTGACACATGGAGTCCCCTCTTGGAAGGGAATCTCCCAAGTAGAGACATTTGGGAGGTTATCAGAGGGGCTAGGTTTTTTTAAGATTGTGAGCTTTAGGATTTGGTGGAACCCTTCAAAATTTTTCCTTGTTTCACCTTAAGTTTGTTAAAAAAATTTCCTGGGTCATCTTTTCTGATATTTGGTCATATCCCCATCATTGTATTAGGGTTTTTATGTTGATTGAAACCTTGCAGAAATGGTCTATAAGTGCTACAACCCTTGGTCATTGTATTATTACAGTGACTTGCATTCTCAGTCTCCAATTTCCCAAGTTATGTTTTATGAACATTATTCACTATCGTCAAGTGACTGGTCCCTCGCGCCTAGGTCTAAATTTCCCATTTCTTATAAGTTTGAATAAAGGATCTTTTGGCCTTTACATCCTTTTCATTTCATGACTTAGAAGTTACTGAGCCCATTTCTCATGTCATCCTAGAGGGTCCCTCTCCATTAAAACAACCTATGAGCATGTGCCTAAAAGTTTTTCACTTAAGTCCCGATGACCATCTTACTTTATTGCTAATCACTGATTTCTTCATATGTGCATATTTTGAATTTGCGACGAGAGATGAAGCAGCATTGCTTTGATATCAGTCATTGTGGATAACTACTAGAGCTCTTAAATAAAATGTGTGATGAGCGATGTTCCTTGAGGGATCACTTATTGCTAATGGATTTTAAGCCTTTAGTATTGTATTAGTGATGAGCGATGCACCAACCTTATGTTCTTTTTCGTGTATCATGAATATGTTTTAAATGCTAAGTTCCACATTGGTGATACGCGATACACATTGTAACTATGTAAATCCTCTCATCGCTAATTTCTTGCAAATTTTATGAGGAGAATTATCAATGAGCAACAACCTTATGTTCTATCACTCACCGCGAACTCATTTGAAAGATTAAGTTCCAAATTAGCAATGAGCGATGATATTCTCTAAAAGGTTTCTTTCTCTAATATGATAAGATCATTTGTGTGATGTCTCCTATACCAATGATTTTGATGTAGGTGTACGTGTCTAAATTTGATTTGTTCACTACATCTCCCGTCATTGATAGGAGCCTAGGTGCAAAATTTGAATTGGCGATGCGTGATGGAAGGATGAACGTGATCAAGGAATGGGCCACAGATCTAAGGGCTAAGATTTCATCGCGGGGATGTTTACATTGCCAATAAAGCCAATGAAGGATGAGATTTATCCATGATAGGTGATGGCTATTGATGAAAGGGAAATGTGGTAGAATCTTGAGGACATAGTATAAAGGAAGGTAATGAGGTGACTGGAGAACCATTGATGTGGTTTTAAAACATGATGATCCAATAGACTAAACATCATTGCATCAATAATTTCATCACTGATTATACTCTAAAATTTGGGGAAGATCAGTGATGAGCAATGAAGTGTATAAGTAAATATTCTCTCTAAGAAACAATGGTCTTATGTACTTCGCCAATATTAATGAAAAAGCACAGATTAGGTTGGCGATACTTGTTGATTGACAGATTGTGTATGATTAATCAAGATTGAGAGAAGATGTGGCAACACTTGAGCTGGCATCACTGTTTTCTATGAGAAAGTTGCTAAAGGTATAAAAAAGGAGGCTCAGATCACCACATGGATGAAGTTTTAAATGCTTTAAAATCAATAGCCTAGATTCAAAGCCAAGCTATTAAAAGTATCAACTTGCTCATGTGAGGAGTTCTTGAATTATTAATTTTGCATGCTCCAAATTGCCTATTTAATGTAGATTGCTTTTTATTCACCTTCATCATAGTTTAGTTTGCAGTGAATGAGAGGCATGGGTTAGGGAAGAAGTGTGTGAGTATTAATTTTTCCTGAGTTAGGAAGTAGATGTTCTTGTCCTAGATGAGTAGGTTTTCCATGGCAGTTTGAGAGTCTAAGGGATTGAGTTTTCTTGAGTCTGAGGAAAATGCTCCTAAGGATGAAATAGACACAAGGAGCTCCTAATACGCCAAAGAGCAGAAGGGGATGTAGGAAATTCAAGAAGTATGGTGTCAAAAGTAGCTACTGTCTACATAGCTGAATTGTTTCAGAAGAATTGGTCAAACACAAAGAGAAGAGGCTGGTGGACTATGAAAAGAAGGAAAAAAAGGAGAGTAAGCATTGTAAGGCCTATCTAGAGGACAAAATTATCCAAGTGAAGTTTCTAATAACCCTTCAGATAGTGAGGGTGACATTGATCTAGAGGGTGATTATTATCCCCTCTCCATGGTACCATCATTAAAGGATTTTGACAAAGAGGTGGTGATGGTTTCTCTAGTCCCACCACGAGCAAAATGTGGGCTAGTATCCTTTGAGATTGATGACTCCTGGAGTGATGACTATGCCCTATTTTTGTTTTTGATGATACCATGCCCCTTTTGTCAAGATTCTCCTACTCAACATTCATGTGATTTCTTGTAACTTCTAGCATCAACAATATGGAAAGTTTTTGGGCCAGTATATGGGAGAAATTCTAGATTAAATGACCTTGGTGGCATGTATGTTGTTTCCAGATGATATACAAGTCTGTGTTGGAGTTACTAGTGAGAATCTTCTTTGGTCAACAATGATGAGGATTAAATGATGTTGCAACAAACTCTTCCTTTTGAGGAGTTGGCATGTCTTCATGCAAGGAATATGGAATGTGGTCTTTTACTCTTCCATTTTCCTTAATGATTGCATGTAACTAACTAAGGATGCCTTGAATTTTGGTGCAAATGAAACAAAATGTAAATGTAATTAAGCCTTGTGCTTGTTGCTCCCTTGTTCTATAAATGGGATATGAGGGCTTATTACGATGGTCAGATTCTTAAGTCTCAATAGGGTTTTAGTTGAAAGCTAAGTTCAAGAAAGGCACTTTAAATAGAATACTAATAATAGGTCAGCAACTTGTCAGGGGCATGAAATCATGTATGTAGTAATCTTAAATGAGTTTTATAGAAACTACTGATATCAAAACAAATATTAGTCTGGAAATGAATACTCTTCTATGTATGTTTCTTACAAGTTATAAATGAGAAATACTAATGGTGTTATCATTTATCTTCAGATTTTCCATTTGAATGTATTATTCCGTTTTCAACTTTAATTCTAGGAGTTAATTAAAATGCTTGAATAGGGTTATAAATTTTTTAAGGAATTGCTTAGGATTTATAAAAAGTGAGTGCTTTAGGCATTGTGAGTTTTCATAAATGCAAAGCCATATGAAAATAGTCTGCCTATCTTTAAATTGAGCAGTTTATATATTATTGATTCTTACATATTTGACTCCGTTGCTCCAATTGATGAGACACTGGTTAGTTTGTTGGAAAATGTTGCACAAAATGAACAAATAGTGTACCTGGCCCTAGACTTAAGATAAAACAATATTCATTTAAAAATATTTTCAAGGATAGTGTGGGCAAGGAATATCCCCAATCCCTAGCAAATAGATAGTCATTGATTCGAAGATCTGCCAAATCTTCAGTGAGAAGGAATTTTTTTTGCAATAAATAGGAATCAATCTATATATAAATTTGTTACTAGTCAAATATACTTAACGAAAACACAATTGGGATCACCCTTCTAGGTTTCACATAGCTTGAAGTGAAGGAGTAAGGGCCACAAAACACTGTATTCGTTGTGTTGGCCACTAACCCTACAGTTTTTCACTATAAGAGTTGGCTACTTTTTAGAGAATTGCTTGATTTGGCTGGAAAAATCACCAACAAGGTTGGTGTAGGATCTGACATGGAGGTGTCACTTGTCACCTCCACATTCAAGGATGGGGGGATTTTAAATTGTGTCTTTTTAAGAATATTAAATTAAAAATGAGACAACTTTTATCTTACAAATATGTAAGTATGTCTTTTTAAGAATGTTAAATTAAAAACAAGACAACTTTTTTAATTATATAAAGTTTTTTTTCTTTTTTCTATTGTATAAAAATAATTGTAAAATATATAAGAATTCAATCATACAATTCTTTTTCTTTTCTTAATTCTTACTTATAGATTAGTTGAGCCTACTAATCTTCCCTCAAACATAAAAAAGTTAAAACAATAAATAAAAACCAAATAAAGATTGTTAAAATCTAAATCAATAATTATCCAATCGTCATAGAAAATTTATATAAAAACATGATTAAATAGATTAGATAAGCTAAATAATCTTCCTCAAAACATAAAGAAGTATTTAAAAAGACTTTTTCATAAAAACTTCCTTAAAAATCTAAACTAATAATTATTTTTATAAGAATTTTTAACAATTTCAATCAATAATTATCGAGCTTTAAAATAAAATTTACATAGAAACGTGATTAAATAGATGAATTGAACCTATTCATCTTATAATCATGATTAAATAGACTAATTGAACCTATTCATCTTAGAATCATGATTAAATAGATTAATTGAACCTATTCATCTTCCCTCACACCCAAAAATAAAAAATAAAAAAATAAATTATAAAATATATAAGTCATAACTATTTTATTTGAGTTTGTGATTAATATTTGTTAGGCAAGGACTTCTCAGTTGTTACCGAACTTGAAGTTGGTTAATCTTGCTAAATTAAATAATAATCAAATCGTTAAACATCAGCGCAGAAAAAGACAGAGGAAAATTTCCGATTGGAATTGACATATATGGCATAAAATTAGTACAAATAGGATTATGACAGTTGTACAATTCATATTTTTTAATTTTTAGGTTTTGAAAAGACTGAAAATAATATATAATAAAAACTTCTTGTCGTTTTCCGCGAGCGTTTCGGAAGAATTGATACTACCCGCCTATCCCGCATACAATTTCATTAACCATGATATATATTGAAATTCACATTAAACATTAATTAAATAAATGAGAAATAATAATGAGAAGTATTTACATTAGATTTAAATCTATATCTTATGTTGAGTTATCAATTAGAAAATTGTATTAAATAAATGATATGCTTTTTTAATTGAATTTTAGTTTCAAAGGTTTTATAATTGAATAGTAAAAACATTTTATATTGTGTTCTCTTCTTTTTCTATGTATATGCAATAAAATTTTGAGAAGGATATTTCTCATATGTATTTTATACATTTTTTAAAGATATATAGACTAGTATATAATACAATTGTAAAATTTATGCTTTAAATTTTTCACATTTTGAAAGAGACTAAAACTATTGTGAAGTTTATGTTTTGAATTTTTAACATTTTGTAAGAAACTGAAAATAAAATATATAACTTTTAGTCTTTTTCAAAATGTGGAAGTAATTTTAAATCTCTTTCAAAATTTTGGAAAATTTTACATTTTGAAAGAGACTAAAAATATTGTGAAGTTTATGTTTTGAATATTTAACATTTTGTAAGAGACTAAAAATAAAATATATAATTTTTAGTCTTTTCCAAAATGTTTGGTCTCTTTCAAAATGTGGAAAATTTAAAACTGTCATTAATTCATATTTTAAAATTTTCACATTTGAAAAAGGATAGAAAATTATATACATTATTTTTTAAAAAAATTCAAAATTTTTCAAAATTAATTTATAAATTATTATAATTTTTTCAAACTTTAAAAAAGTTTGAAAATTATACGTATGTATGTATGTATGTATGTATGTATATGTACATATGTACATTTTATATTTGTCATAAATTCATGTTTAATTTTTTTCACATTTTCTGAAAAGATTGAAAATCATAAATATATGTTTTAATAATTTATATTTATTTTACTTTAAAATATTTTTATTTGTTTTTATGTCCATGATAATAACAAGGCATGAAGTGTTAACAACATAGAATTATGTCATGTCATGAATATAAAAACCCAAATCATAATTAATTTATATTTTAAAAAATCAAACTATAAAGTTAAAAATACAATTAGCATGATTAAATTATTTAAAAATGACATAATTATTTTATCTATGTGTATTCATTTCTCTTTCTTTTTTTTTCTTCTATTATTTTCATTTATTTTATGTCCCTCTAGTTAGTCCTCTACACCTACCCTTTTTTTTAGCATTAAGTTCTAAAATCCATATTATAATTCCCTTATTATAATGATGGATTGATTAGTGTGATTGAAACATTGATAAAATAAATGCACATAGTTGAACGCTATAGTATGATCTATAAATTTGATGGACTATGGAAAAATTGTGCCTTCTATAATTTCTCTATATCTTCTACACTCTAAACAATTTGTTTATAGTTGAAAATTATATGGATGTGAATTATAAAATACAAACCCTAGAGGAAAATATATGCAGTAGTGGTGTGCGAGTGATATAGAACAAGTAGAGTGATGAAGATCACAAAAAAAGGGAGTAGTTGACAAGCATATAATATGGAGAATGATTTAAATTTAAATAGGAAAACCTAACAAAATATTTTTGGTTTACATCATGAGGGATTTAGAGAAATGATAACCTATGGTCCTTTCAAGGAGGGCATTACACATTTAAAGGAAATAATGGATGATAACCCACATAGTTATTCTAATTCTTTAGAACCCTTGATTATTGTACTACTCTATAATTGTGCCATGTTTCCACCTATAGATATGAAGAGAGTATGAATTTGTACTAAGTTTTCCAATCAAATTTCTTGTTAACTTATAACCTAGCAATAAGAGGGTATAAATAATTTTATAGCGACATTAAAAAAGAATCATCCACATAGTTATTTTGATTCTTTAGAACCCTAGATTATTGTACTACTCTATAATTGAGTCATGTTTCCACCTATAAATATGAAGAGAGTATGAATTTGTACTAAGTTTCCAATCAAGCTTCTTGTTAACTTATAACCTAGCAATAAAAGGGTATAAATAATTTTATAGAGAGATTAAAAAAGAATGACCATTGGAAACAAAGTAAAGATAAGTCATATTTATAAATTTAGATTTTTTTTTAATTTTAAAATTTAAATATGGACATTAGCAACCACTTTACACTAATTTGTCTAAACACTAGTACCTAACTAGTACTAGTGTCATAAGGGTATTAAATGCTCCAATTTTAAGAAATGACTTAGGGGGTTCCTAACTATAAAACTACTTGTTTCATCTTCTTTTTTAATTAGGGAAAAGTTTAGAATTAGGTCAAGTGACCCTAAAACATGAATAAAGGGATCAATGACAAAGTATGTGAAAAATGTAAGGTGGACATTGCCAATTCAACCTTATAACATGATCTAGGGTGTTAAATGAATGTACAATATTATTTTAGTGCATTTCTAGCTACACTCCCATGTTTTTTCCTCGAGGTGATATCTCCTTCCAATTTGGTTTGGATGGTCCATATTTTTATTTGATGAGCTTCCATTTCCTCTCCCCTCTAGTGGGTACTCTTTTACAAAAATCATTGGATCCTTTTAGTGATCATATAATTCTCTTTTTTTGTTTTGAAAGATAAATAATTGATAAAAAATTCCTTGATATTCTCGTGGGACTCTTTTCCTTTACTTTGGCAATACCTATCTTCCTTTAGTAAATTTTTTTGGATTGTTGACTCCATAATGAAATATTTTGTCACCCATCCATTGTTAGATCATTATCATCGATCATGAACTATAAGAAAATTGTGCCAATGATAGATTCCTTTAATGTTATACAAAATATCTTAATCTAGATAGTAGCTTGCAAAGAGTTGTAAGTGACCAATTCTTCCAACTCGCTACTATGAAGAGAGGAGGCTACATGGTAGTTTTTAGGTTGCTTTATGTTCAAATACATGACCATTTTATTGGATGAAAATAATTTAATTTAATGGTTATCAACATCTTTATATTTTGAACAAGTACATTGCAACATGATGAGGAAGCACAATTTGGAATAGAAGTCATCCCGTGGATAATCTACCATGAGTAGGGATCGAGTTTATCAAACTCATCAAATGGTCAAAAATAGCCCAATCATGCATATGAGATGTTGTAATTGAAATAATCAAGAAACATACCATCATTCTCACCAACTATGCACAACTAATTATTAAATATTATAGAAAAAATATCACTAATCAATAAAAAATAGATAAGTGTGTGTGAAGATAGTAGAAACCTCACACATAGGGCATAATCATGAAATCAATGGACAAGCTCACTAAAATCAATAGCCATTATTGCATGCAAGTAAAATAACTTGTGGGGTGTTTCATTTATCAATAAACATGTAAATTTCAATAAACGTAGGGGACTTATGATAGAAGAAAGAGCTTAAAACATCTAACATATAATCCTACAAATATATACCATCATGACACATGTTGAAAATACCTTCAATAAGGAATATGATCTTATTGATCAAGAAGAACTAGAATAGATGATCATAAAGAATATTATTTTTCAAATGTGATAGTTAAAGAACTTAGGGATCCTTTGTTTCTATAGGAAAAGTATGTTTTATAGCTCAAGAAACAACACTAATGATGAGTCTTGCCCTTTGTATATGGATTGAAATTTATCCATGGATCTAGTTTTTGTATGCATTATCAAAGGTTGTTGGATATGTGATTTTATGTGTATTATCTAAAGTTGCAAGGAATGCAATTTTGAGTGCCAACATGCTAATATAAAATGATTAATGATATTAAAAAATATCTTAGGGGAGTTTTTGTATTATAAGGGACATGTTATCCTCGGTTGAGTCCCTTGATATGACAAGCTTCATGGTCATTTAAGAATATTGAAGGTGACAACTAGGTATGCAAGTGTCCAAATGAATTTGATGCAAATACATTGCCTTCTACTAGTCCAAAATGAAGTATTCCTAGAATTATTATCCTTTTAGCACATAGGAATTTCATATTCCACTTTCTTTTCAATTAATACACATGAAAGACCTTAAATAAATTGTGCAAATATGGATCAGTTAATCTCATAATGTCTAGAGAAATTGCTAAGAGTTGACAATTCTTGAATTAAAAAAATTGAACTTTATGGGTAAACTCTTTAAGGTAAGTGATTAAAATTGCATGCTATGAAATTGTCACAAGTTAACCTTGGAGGTGTGGATTTGAAGGTAGAGGATGAATGTATGAAAATGGATGTAAGTATTGGTGTAATAAACTAATCATAATGATGAAGGCATAGAAGTGTGTGCAGATATATAAAATAAGTTTGAGTGTGCAAGAGTATACATGTGGATAAGGATAGACAATGAATTAGGGAATGAGCCTCAATTTACATAAAAAAATACATTGCTTGTCAAATATATAATCTTATTGAAACATTCCATAAAAATGTATCTAAAATAAAATGGAATTGGTATGAATATAAGAATTTCACCATTACAAAATAATGAACTACATACTTTGACATGCACTAATCTATATTACACATTAAATTTATCCATATAAACATTGAACGTTTAATTATTCCATGAATATATGAATTTATCATACTTGATAAAAATCCTCTTTTACCTAATATAATCATTTATAATTCTACATATGAAAAGTGTCCAAATGTACCATAACAAAATACAAAACCAAACAATGCTAAAACTCAAATTATATAGTTTTTACATATTTACCATCAAAATTTCAAATTAGAGAGTAGTTGGGTGCTTAAATAATTTAACGGACCCTCATGATCCTACCCACCACAAGTGACCAATCGTTATTGTTTAGAGAGAATATGTCGGGTTCTTGGCGTATATGGCCAGTAAATTTTATAATAAAAAAATTGTTTGTCGACATCACACCTGTTACAATGCCATTGTGTCTCCGCTTTAAAAATTCTTAACACCACGTGATAATGCTTTGAATTTGGTATACCCGTGTTTAATGGAGTAGAAAAAGTGTTTCTGCGATAGGCTAGTTTGGTACCTCCATGCTTGATAGGAATTATATAAATTGGAGCGGAGGAGAAGCTTGACAGTAAGTTATAGAAGATCCTCCTCGCCTAGAAGGATACCATTAGCATTAGAGCCAAAATGTCTCTAGGTTGCATCACACCATTGGCTTCCAGTACGGTTGGACACAAGTTACAGAAGCCACCCCTCCATAAGCCTGTTTTTCATCAGAAGCTTTTCAATACGCCATACCTTAGAACCAAAATCCCTCTGCGCCGTAGAGCTGCTCAAGCTCCCATCAATATGGCATTGATTACCACTGATGAAGGCATAACACGACGTATTGGCAATCATCATCCTAACTTGTGGGACGATGATTTCATACAATCTCTGTCAAAAGCTTATGAGGTAAGCTAATTTACTATTTATTTGAGCTGAGTATTTTTTATCAATATTTTAGATTATTTTTCATGATCTATTATCAGAATGAATCAGATATCGTAAAAGTTAAGTTATGGTTGCTGTGTATGTTGTATTATAGAAATTCCTATCATCTTACCTTCATATTTATTATTTATTTTGAGCCGAGTTTAATGATCACATAATTAGTTTAAATATTTCCAAATCAGATTACGCAAGTTTTTTCTTCATTAATATTTTGGATCAGATTTATTATCTATCATCAGAATGAACAAATAATAATCCGTTGTGTAATAGAAGTTCCTACTTTTTTCTTACCTTGTTGGATCTGTGATGGCTCACAGGCTCCCTCTTATGGTGAACGTGCTGAGAAGCTAATTAAGGATATCAAGGACATGTTCAATGCCCTTCCTGTACAGTCTTCATCTGCAGACGATCTGTCTCAACATCTTTCAATGGTTGACATAGTAGAACGCCTTGGAATTGACCGCCATTTTCAAAATGAAATAAAAGTGGCTCTCGACTATGTTTACAGGTTTGGTTGCTTTTAAGCTTCAAGATGAATGTTATTATGTTTTTTTGCACTGTGTTCGGCAAAGGCTGTTTATGTTGGAACCTTTATCAGAATGCATCAGCTGTTTATGATTACAATCAGTCTATACATATTATACTGTATTCATAATCAGGTCTAAACATATATATATTATAGATGGTATTCATGATCATATTTAAACAGAAAATTTTAAGTTTTGGCTGTTTATGCAATCATCTAAAATTAAATAAGTAAGATTTTTCGAGGAGGTTAGTGTGATTTTAGATGAATTATCTAAACAAGTCAAAGTTAAAGTATGTTCTTTAAGCCAAAATTATATTTATTAGCTCAATTCTCACGCCTGAGAATTATTTGAATAGCAGATATTGGAACAACGCAGGCATTGGATGTGGTAGAGAGAGTACTCATGCAGATCTAAACACCACAGCCTTGGGTTTTCGAATTCTTCGCCTACACAGATATGGCGTCTCTTCAGGTGATATCTGCAGTTATTGATTCAGATTTTTTCCCCTTTCAAGTCCGAGACCCGTTTAGAATTCATAGAAAATAGTGAGATAACTTTATTTAGACTACAGAGATAGGGTAGCAAAAGTATCTTTTTCTGCAGTAATGACATTGCTCATAAAATTTGAAATCAAAATCATATAAAGGATTAATGGAATTTATGTGTTCTATCATAGAAACAGTTATATTGTTTAGATTCAAAATTTTAAAAAGAATAAGTGAAATAATATATTCGTAATTTAATATATTCGAATCTATATATAAGATATTTAGGAAAAAAATAGAAATATTTTTTAATTGATTAAAGTTTTAGTTTTTTGAGTTTGAAAATTTAGTATAAGATTAAAAATTCCTTCAAACCATTAAATGCATGAAATTGGCTAATAAATCTTTAAGTTGATTATTCAATTAGAGTATTTTTTTTTATTTAGTAGGCAACATAATTGATTGATATTTTATTTAAAGAGGGGTAAAGGGACCTCATTCTCAACATAAACACTCAACAATAGCACCCGAATGGGACTTGAATCTTGGTGACAAGAATAACACCACAATTAAAGCATCACATTATGCCAATATTGACAACATAATTGATTGATAGCTATTATATAAACAAATTCTAATATAAGAGTAATAAGCTTCAATTTTAGTAGGTAATATGTATTTTTATTTAATAATAAAATCCATTTAAATTAATAAATTTCCTACAAATTATAGATGGTCATCATTGTAACCAAATTATAGATTGTAGAATAGTTCTTTATTTGTATTGTAGTTTCATAATTGAACATGTTCCCAATTATTTTTAAAATATACTAACCTTTACAATTTTATTCATTATTTTTTTCTTTCCTCTCAAATTAGTAAACCTTGATATTAAAAAATTTCTTTAAGCCATTTACAAAATATCAAATTACTTCTAACTTATATTTATGCAGACATGTTGCAACAATTCATACCTAAAGATGGGCAATATTTGCATTCAAATAACCAATCAAATGAGGAGGAGATAAAAAGCATTCTAAATTTATTTTGTGCTTCACTCGTTGCATTCCCTGGGGAGAAAGCTATGGATGATGCGAAATCCTTTTCTACTACATATTTAAAACAATCTCTACCAAACATTAACAATTTAAGTCTTTCAAGAGAGGTATCCATACTTACTAAAAAAATTTCAAGTTAATTCTATGAATCCATTTCTCAAATGAAATTCTAATCTATGTTTTGTATCAGATAAAATTTAATCTAGAGTATGGTTGGCACACCAATGTGCCTAGGTTGGAAGCAAGGACCTATATTGACATATATGGAGAAGATAGTTCACTGGCTTCCAAAACCATCAACAAGTAATTTTAATACCTTGTATATTGTCCATATCGCCATTTAAAATTTAGAGAATCATTTGAAAGTTAACAAGTAAGATTTTAGAATTTTTAATAAAAGATATATGTGAATATTTTAAATTCTAACTTTTCAAGTCTCTGTAATGATTGCTAAGAGAATTTTACATTGCAATGTTTGAACTCTTGTAGTATTTTCTACACAAAACTTTTAGAATTGGCAAAGTTGGATTTCAATATGATTCAATCACTACAACAAAAAGAGCTTCAAATTCTCTCAAGGTGAGAAATTCATGCTATTGAAGATATTCTCTAAAATTTGAGGCTTAATTTTTTTACAGTATAATGTGTAGTTGAAGATTCAAAAACTCAAGTTTATTAAGCAATGCATGTGCATTTTAGATGGTGGACAGAGTCTGGTTTGGCTACACTAGAGTTTGCTCGCCATCGCCATGTGGAATATTACCTTTGGGCAGCTGTAGGATGTATTGAGCCTAAATATTCTGCTTTCAGAATTGGGTTTGCAAAGATGTCTGCACTTGTCACATATTTGGATGATATTTATGACACCTATGGAACTTTAGAAGAGCTCAAAATATTCACAAAAGCCATTAAAAGGTATTGATTTATTGTTATTAGTCAATTAGAGTGATATAACAAAAGAACTTAAATAACCTAGTTATTTATCTATGAACATTAGTCTCACTGCTAAAAATTCACATGTTGACTATCATTTATTGTGGTTAATGGTAGGAAAACATAAATGGGTTTAATTTTCCATTTTCTTATATATACTTAATCAAACACATTTCTCTCTCTATATATATATTTAATGAATATTTTATTTATATATTGATATATAGTAATCAATTATGTTGTGCTTTATGTTAGGTGGGATTTATCAGCCACAGAAGGACTTCCAAAATTTATGAGAGTGGCATTCAAGGCATTTGATGAAGCTGTGAGAGATATGGCTAAAGAAGCAAAGAAAACTCAAGGCAAAGACACACTTGATTATGCACGCAAAGCTGTATGTATTTATAATATTTCATGTGTTTTAATAAATATAATGAGTATTCTATAATATATAGTATATATAATCTAATTTACTTGTCTAAGATATTCATTTCACTATTTTTTTAAAACATAAATCCATATCTCCATCTAAAATATAATTCATTAGGAACTGTGAAACACTTGGGAAAAAAGTGAAATAAATTATATGCATAATTTTTTATTGGAAATGGGATTACTTACAACATAATGTATATTTAAAATGATTTTTCTTCTCAATCCCATCAATCTATTGATATATTATTTCCTTGTATGCAAAGAGTATAATTTTTGTATGCTTTCTTGTGCTTATTAATTATTATTAAAAAATAAGAATTAATATTAATATATAATTTATTTATTTATTTGGATAAAGTTGATAAAACCTTATTATCAATAATATTAATCAAGTAAGAGGGTCTATTTACTTATTATCATGCCTAGAATCACCTTTATTTTTATTATTTAATCTTCCAAAAAGTTTCAATTTATTTGTATTTATTAACCTTATATATCCTTGTTCTTGTTAAGGGGTATTTTTTGAACAACAATATCCACTAAGTCTCATTTGTTAATCATAAAATTTTACAAGTATAAAATAAAAATATTATAATGAAATGAGATTGGTAGGTATGCATGTCAACCAAAATGTGTGATTAAAATATATAATTAGAGGTAACCAACCAAAATAAAAACACAATAGATGTGCTACTACTAAGATAGGATGATGCACTAGGTCGAGGGGGTGATTCTCCTATTAAAAAAAATATGAGGGGAAATTCTCTAAAATGAGAGGATTATAGGCCTCTTATCCATGCTAATGTTCTTTGATTACAAGTGATAACAACACTACCTACCTAGATGATATATGTACAAAAGGAGCAAAACTATAAAAAATAATATTGATATAATTCCTTGTTGCAATGTTGAAATTTCACTATTAATATTGTCACCAAACTAGAAAAATTAATTTTACTATTTATGCCTCTTAAATTTTATGCACTTTTTATAAAAATCTGTCAAATTTTACACTTAATATATTTAATAGAATGAAGTGTAAATATGTTATAATAGTTATTTGGTAAAAAAATAGTAAATTTTAGGTTATTGTTTGTCCTACATCAGTATGAGGCATCAAATGTAAGGTGGAGGGATATTATATCTTGCTTTTGGTTTTCATGCTACACTTTAATACAATGATTTTGGTTGCAACTAACTAATAAGAATACAATGCTAACAAGTTAATTAACACACTCATTACCATATTTCCTATAAATTAGATATTCTATTTTTATATTCTACTATATATGCTTAATATGTTCTTCTTAATAATATTAATATGTTATTTTAATCAACATTATGAAGGAATTAGAACTATATTTAAAAAACTATGGATATTTGACTTAAAATTTGACTTAGATATTCTATTTTGTTATATTTTTCTTGTTACTTTTATTATCATGAAGTATTAGTATTAATTTTGAATTTTCTTTGAATGTAGTGGGAAGTTTATATCGATGCTTATATGAAAGAAGCAGAGTGGCTTGCTATGGGTTATATACCATCTCTAGAGGAATATTTAGAGAATGGAAAAGTGAGCGCTGGGTCTCGTGTTGTTACCTTGCAACCTGTATTATCACTAGATGTGCCTCTTTCTGATGATATTCTTAAAGAAATTGATTATCCATCAAAGTTTGATGAGTTACTATGCTTAACCCTAAGATTAAGAGGCGACACAAGGACTTTTAAGGTATGATATAAATTTAGAAAATTTAACTTTCATAGCCTCATATTTATTTTCATATGATCAATTAAAATAGATTTATGATAACTATATTTGACATCTTATAAAAAGTTTAATGTTGTTTGTGAAGGCTGAGGCAGATCGCGGAGAAGTAGTATCATGTATAACATGTTACATGAAAGACCATCCTGGATCCAATGAGGAAGATGCATTGAAGTATCTCAATTCTCTAATTGATGAAAGACTCAAAGAATTAAATTGGGAATATTTAAAACCTGATAATGTTCCTATAATTAGCAAAGATAATGCATATAATTTATCAAAAGGTCTCCAACTTTTGTACAAAGAAAGAGATGGATTTAGTGTCTCTAGCATTGAGACAAAGGATCTTATCAGCAAAATGATGATTGAACCAGTGCCAATTTGACTTTTGAATTAGGTTATATATTTACAAGAGTAAAGTCAATATGTAATGGAGGCTTCTAGCTTCATCAAAGTTATATATACTGGTAATATGTAACTAATTGGATGCAAGTTATATATAATAAATGGTAATTTTATAAAATGAAAGTTGCAATATTTTCTCACATAATTTGCATCACATTGTAAGGTTTTCTCCAATATATAGATTTATGTATTTGGCTAATTTCATAATTGCATCCATATATATTTAAATTATTTGGACTACAAATAATTTCCTTTTGTCCTATGCTTATAATAATATTTCATTTCATAATTTTGAATAACATTGCTATAATTCTATAATATATTATATTTTATTTATATTTTATGTTGGTTCAATGAAAAGTATATTATCTTATATAAAGGATTTTTCATTTCTAGATAAAGTGAGGGAATCAATTAGAACCCTCATCCGCAATTAGCTTTTTTTTTTTGTAAAAAGAAAAAGGAATATGAGCTGAAACCTTAAAATTTCTTATATAACCTTACTTGAGGAAGTTGATGATAAAAAAAATAATCAAAATCATACAAGTTAAGGCATACCACACCACTACTTAACTAGGACCTAAATATACATTGACACACTTCTCAAAACTTCCTCGAACAAAAATTATCATTCATAATTAGCGCTAGCATGTTAGGTTAGCCAAACTTGCACTAACACTAACAATTGACCACAAGCACACCTCTCCAAGTCTAAAAAAATCCTACACACCACACAAAAAAATTCCATAACATATCATAATATTTCATATAGTCAAAATATTTTCCACAACTACTACAACCACCTGAAACTCAAGAACACCTACATTATGTCCAACCAAACATACTAGCACAAATATCCAACACACAAAAATACCTTGCGAAACAAATCAACACCTAAAAATTTAGGTGAATGTAGATATAGACATTATAAGCATGTTCCCAAATCCACAACTCCAAAACCTTCACTACAGAGAAATCTAGAGCAATCTCATTTCTCCAAGACATCCTATTTCACCAAACAAACATATTTTCAAGTACATCTTCCACTGTTGTATGATCCATAACCTAAAATTATGGGGATGAAACCTATGGAAACCTCTGATAATCATGTACAAACCACACAAGCATATCTTCAATCATGAAGAAATATGGAGCAAAAAGTTGAACACCACTCTCTCACACCAAACTCTCTTTTATTCAAATTTTCTCAAAAGAACTTGGAAACCAAGTGAACCAACTTCATCAGCAACATTGCAAACATCTCTACAAAACATCTATAACATTTTCAACATGAAACACTTTCCAACTACAACAATCCCCACAAACACAAGTCCTGCCAATAACCTCTACAACTATACTGAAGTAGGACATCAATGACAACTCCAACATGCATTGACATCAATACCAACAATTCCAAGCACATCATCAATACTAGTATCATTCTAACACTCTCTTTATACAAGGGGTTGAATTCAATGGAAACACCCAAGCAACTCACAAAAAAGTTAAGCTTCCAAAAATCTCCCCCTTTGGCATTGATGGCAACACCTGCTTTCTAAAAAACCATCAACAAAAAAAGCAACCAACAACAATATTGTAATAAGTAGTACTACCCTTGACTAGGACAACTATCTTCTCTCTTCATAGATTTCTTCTCTTGCAACACCAACAACACCTGCATTATTAGATCACTCTCCTCCTTTGCTCCTCAAAAAATACTCTTCTTGATATACAAGTTTTTCAATATTTTTTTTCTTTCTCCCCCTATGGTTTTTCAACCAATTTAACTACCTCCATGCTTTTCATATTCTCTCTCCCCATTTGACATCAATGGCAAAGGGTCATAGACTTATCCAACTCTCTTTCCTATATTGAACTCTTTTGCTCTCCCCCTTTGACAACATCCAAAGGGAACACCTGTACCTCTCATACATCATCTGCATACATCACTTTGACACTACTTGCAACACTAGAAAGCAACTACACTACACTCACTTTCTAGCACACCCTCCCTTAGGGGCATTCAATATGCTCCATCTGACTGCACCATCCAACAATACTACTACCTTCTCCCCTTGAGAGGTAGCTTCCATCAATGTTAGTCTAGGACTGAGAATGTATCTTGAAATGCTTCCCAAATAGATGCACACACTTATGCATCTAGTTGAAAGGAGTGGAAATAGCCTCTAATTTCTCTCAAAGATACTCAAAAGTATCTTTTGGAAGAGCCTTTGCGAAAATATCAACAACTTGATCCTTAGTAGGTACATACTCCAACTTCACCTCATTCTCTGCAAATTTCTCTCTCAAGTAGTGATACTAGATTGAGATTTTTTTTTTCTTGAATGCATTACCATATTCTCTGAAATATTTATTGCACTTGTATTGTCACACATGATAGAAATAGGTTCATCATATGGAACTATGATATACTTTAATGTTTTCTTCATGCACAACACCTATGTACAACATGATGCTACTATAATATATTCTACTTCTGTAGTAGATAATTAACACTGAATCTTGCTTCTTACTTAGCCATGAAACTAACCTACTTCCAAGAAAGAAAGAACCACCACTTGCAGTTTTCCTATCATCTACACATCCAACCCAATCTGCATCTATATATGTACTCAATTATAGGTAAATATCCTTGGGATACCACAAGCCATAGTTCATAGTTCCCTTTAAATGTCTTAGAAATATCCTCTTTACTACTGCACAATGAGATTCTCTAGGATCTTCTTGAAATTTAGCCACAAGAAAAACTGAATGCATGATATCCGGTCTAGTAGCAATAAGGTATAATAGTCCACCAATCATTGATCTATACTTGCTCTGATCTATCTCAGGAGATTCATCATTCTTGCTCAACTTATAACCAGTAACCATCTAGGAGTACATACCATTTTGGAGTCATCCAATCCAAACTTCTTCAACATTTCCTTAACATACTTAGATTCTGATATGAATATACCTTTCTTTGACTAATTGATATACAAAGAAAAGAAGAAATTCATCTCCCCACACATTAGCATCTCAACATATTTTTGCATTTCCTATACAAACCTTTTGCACATACCTTCATTTCCTCCGAAGATTATGTCATCAACATATACTACCACAATTAAGATTTGTTCACTTTCAACTTTGAAATGTAGGTTGCTATCTATAGTACCTTTTTTTGAGTCCTTGTTGCATCAAGTACTTATCCATCCTTGCATACCAATCTCTAGGAGCTTTCTTCAGTCCATACAATGCTTTATTTAATATGAAAACCATATTTGTATCTTCTAACAACTAAAAACCTTTTGGTTGTTCAATGTATACCTCTTCAAATTCACCATTCAAGAATGCAAAATTCACATCCATCTGATAAAATTTGAAATATTTATGTGCTGCAAAAGATAAAAACATTATGATAGCTTCCATTCTTGCAACCAAAGAAAAAGTTTCCTTAAAATATATACCTTCAACCTATGAGTAACCCTTACACACAATTCTATCCTTGTTCCTGAAACATTTTCCATCTTCATTCAGCTTATTTTGGAATACCAACTTAGTACCAATCACATTCTTGTTTGTTGGTCTTGGGACCAATTCCCAAGTCAGATTCTTCTCTATCTGTTTTAACTATTCATTTCTTTGATCCAATTCTCATCTTTGCATGCTTCAATCATTATTTTTGGTTTCACCTCAGAAATTAAATAGAAAATTTTACTTGTTCTTCTATCATAACAAGTTTTCTCCTTAGCAACATGTTGAGAAAATGTGTCTCAACATTGCAATTACATAAGGTACTATTGATACTCAAGGTATGTTTAGTTGATGACGATAGGGGGGCGTGGGGGGATCCCTCCCCCATGAGGGGTCTGAGGGGATCATCCCTTCAGCTGGGGTCCAAGGGAAGCATGCCCTAGAGAGGGCTCAAGGGTAGCACCCCTAAAAGGAAAATTTTATTTATATTTTATTATTGTAATTGGACTGTTCATCATTATGTCTCCTATCTAATGGTCTATATTTTATTAGTGACTTTTTTAGAAGACAACCCTATTTTATGAGGGCGTTGTATTACAATTGTGTTTTGTGATGTATTTTGAGAGTCTGATAGCTATCGTGTTGTCTCTTGATCTCTGGTCATGATACTCCTGTGAGAAGCTTGCTCTACAAGTATATTGTAATCTTTGTAATTTTTGAATAATATATTGGGCGGATTTTGGAGTGTGGGGTTTTTCTCCTGAAAGGGTTTTCCCCACGTAAACTATTCTGTTGTGGTATGCATGACATTTGTGTTTATTTATGTTTAAGTTTTTTTAACTGTTAGAGATCTATGAAAGTTTGCATTATTCTCCTCTCAAGGTTAGTGTAGTGTTGTGCCCTTAGCACACATGCCCCGTTTAGAATGGGGACCCTCTTTTTCTTTCACCTTGTCGGGTTTTTTTATCATCGCCTCATTTTGCGTGCCCTATTTTGGTGTCTTGGATGGTCAACATGCCTCCAAAGTCTCATCTTAAGTTGATCATGTGTCCTCCCCTCCAATTTTTCTAGGCCTTGGTCCCTTGCGGGGTTTACTTAGCAATTTGCTTCTACCAACACCCTTGGGGCCTCGTGGGTCCGGCGTCGCGGGTTTCCCTTGTTGGGTTTCCGTTGTGTGCTCATTGTCCTAAATGGCTGAAGGCCTTTGCCTTCCCGTGCCTAGGGACCCAGCTTCCAAATTTTTTCCCTTATGACTTGTGTTGCAAAACGGACTACCTTTGCTCTTGTTAGGCCCGATCCTCCGGACTTCTCTACCCGACACTCCGCACTGACTTCGTCGTTTCCAAATGACTAACCTTTGTCGGTCTTCTATCCTCTGGATCCTGGACTCCCCATTTGCCATCAGTTTCCAAAAGGCAACTTTGAAATGGCTGCAAGGTCGCGTCCTCCTAGCGCCCAGGTCTCGGCCTTCCCACCAATCTCAACCCACATGCCTAAATTCAACCCTCTACTGCATGAGCCTTTCAAACCATCAAAATCTAAAGCCGGAAATCACTCGGGTTGCCCCACCATGTTCACCCTTTAAACGACATTCCCCAGGAAGTCCAGCCCCGGCCCGAGTTACCCAAAATCCCTCTAGTAAACTGCTAACAATGTCTTGAACTAGAAGTTTGATTTTATGATTCATGATATATCATCTAACCAGACTTTGTCCACAGGATTTTTGACTAATGTTCATGTTTTCGTGATTAGTTGTGCTCATCTTGCCTTTGTCTGCAGGATATATGGAATCGGGTGCAAGACCCTCAAGGGTGGCTGTAGAGAAAGACAAAGGGAAGAAATCAAGCAAGGTTCCTCATGAGAAAGAGGACAAAGACCAGATGAAGTATCAGTTCTAGGGGAACCTCTACACTCAAATATCATTACAGACTAGAAGGAAATTACAAATACCAATATTGGCCATGTCAATATTGATGAATCTAAACAAAGGGTCAGGATCCATCCTAAGACCAACAATGCAAGACTAATCAGAAGTAGTAGAATTGCTAAGGTTGCAAGCTTCCCTCCGTCCCTTGTTGCTCTTGAGTTGGTCATGGCTTGCAGGCAGGCAGATCAGCCAAAGACATGGACAATAGTTGACAGAGATGGAAACATCCTTGTTGATATGTCAAGTGAAGCGATAACAAATACTTTCCACATCCCTACCTTTGGAACAATGGAGCTGCCAACCATTGTGAAATGTAAAGCAATGTGGGATGAGGACCCAGGTGGTTGTAAGAATCTTATAAACCAGTACTGGCTCAAGGAGAAGAGGGGCAACAAAGCAAAGGTTCCCCAAGAGCTCTTCCGCAATTACTTTCACAAGGAATACCACGACTTGGTCACCATGCTCAGTAGAGTAATGGGTCTTCCCATTGAAACATACTTTCAAGAGTGGATGGTCTACTTTGTAGAGCGAATTCTCTGCGGGGAGGAGGATGTTACCACAAAGGCCTCATTCTACTAGGGAGGCATAATAAGCGACTGCTTCCATGAGCAATTCATGAATGTCAAGAAGACCTCCAAATTCTACATGACCTCCTATCTTGTCTACTCACTAGCTGAGCAGACATAGTATAGTGGATTATTCAAGGCACCTGATGAGGAATCGAGTCAAGCATTAAAGGTCTATGTTAGATACCCCTAACTCTAGTTCAAAAATTTTAAGGAGTATTGTAGAGTGAATGACACCTTTGTGGGTCACATTATCAGATTACTTGGGGGACATTTTTGAAGGAGGGTCTCTCATAGCACTCAGACATTCTTGAAACAATACACCTTTTTAATCATTCAATACCCCAAGTTCACCTACATTCATGCCCAAGGTTACACAAAGAGGCCGAATAAGCTGCACTGGTACCCCAATGACCAGATTATACTGTTAGAGCTCTCTTGGCAACTACAACATGTACATTCGATCCTTAGTGGCAAGAATTTGCTAGGGATCCCTTATCCCTTAACTTTCGGCCAAGGCATGTACAAATTGCAAACCTTCTAGTGTGCTGGGAATTTTGAGAAGGAACTAGTAGAATATCATTTTTGCCTACACACTGCTCACCCATGAATGGACCTGAATGGGCACGTAAGGAAGGTACTAAGACTAGGGTACGCCCATTTGCATCACGTAGAAGATTTTTGGGAAAATTTCCAAGATGATAAGGAGGTATGTGCAAGGAATTATATGTGAATGACTGCATACTTTGTAAAAAGGGTGAATTTGTTTCCCACACCTAACCAGGTTGAAGAAGATGAAAGTACCGTAATGGACCCCAGGTACAATGCAGTTGCCAACTTACCAATACCGGCAATAGATTGGGATGAGCAAGAGGTCGATGACTTCGATATTATAACCAAGTCCATCGAGGCTTGCACCAAAGAATGGGTCAATGGATAGGTAGCATGATTAAAGTAACAGGGGGTTGTCCTAACATATGAAGGGCTCAAGAGTGAGCCTAGTGCCATAGATGATGTTGTTGCTACAACCTCAACAGGAGAGACATCCAAATCCCCTCCGCTCATGAGATCAAAGAAGATGAAAGCGACAGGGGAGCAGCAACCAGATCTGAAGGTGTATTCAAGGAAAGATTCAGAAGGTTCACCCTCAAAGAAACATAAAAGGACGAGAAGCATCACGAGACTGCCTATGATTTAGGAGGATCCCCTTCATGAGGGAAAAGAAGGGGAGATGGATCAGCCAAAATCTCCACCTACTACCCCTGATTCTTCCACCCTTCCATCCATTTCTCAGGCCATGATTTCCACATCCTCACTTGCGGTGGACATCTCAGTCCACCTCACCTCTTCTTCACCTATTGGGTAGGTTGTGACAATCAACTCCTCCTCTGCCACAACCTCCTCGCTTTCCTCCACCTCCATGTCTCCCACCACATCACTTCCACTGGCCGCATCGACAATACCAATGCCAGCGCTCACACTGCTAGAGGTGTTCTCACGGCACATGCAGAATGTCCCCTTTGAGATTTCCCAAGTATTCTTGAATCCCACCATTCAAGCAGCCCTAGCGCAGGTCCTCACCAATGCTCTATCCTTGAAACCTCTGACATAATTGCCAACAATGGATGCCACGATGCAAATCTCCAAGTAATAGGAGAGGTGGGAGATGGAAACTTCAAAATCATTGGAGGAGGAAGCGAACAAGTACCATGAACACTCAGAATATGAGCACCGACAAATTGATAGGGTGGTTCATGAAGAAGAAGAAACATTATCTTTCAAAATCAGTGACAAAAGAGATCACGGTATTGAAATTATACAAACATTTGATGGTGATTTCAAGGAGGAAATGGCCAAGCAATTGAAGGCCATTGGAGAAGAGGTAGAAATGACTCCCAGAGAAGAAAGGCAAGGAAATTACATGACAACAAAAAATGTAGAGCTTCTTACATGGGAACAACAGGAAAGCGTGTCACCGCCTCATAAAGAAGAAGAGAATGTAGAAGAGGACAAGCATGAGTGTGAGGGTCAGACTAAAAAAAGCCTTGAAACTAAACTACCCAAGGAGCACAGGCATGAGAATGAGTCAGGTGACAAAAGAGAAGAGGAGGTTGAGAGGGAAGAAAGTCCCAAAGGGCACCTACCCACTAATTCCCCAATCAAACGCATAACATTCATCTAGGATTTCGATGAAGATGAAGATGAAGAAGATGCGAAGGCAAAAGAAGAGGCTCCTAAGAAAAAGGAGATTGAAATTAGAAAAGGTGAAGAAAAAGGTGATCGTGAGTCACCTAGAGAAAAGGCCCAGATGCTTGAATGACTGGAGAAGCAACTTGAGGAGAGGGTTCCTACCCCAAGCAATTTGAGAACAAGACTAGAAGTTATCTTAGCTAGGGCACATATCACTACCAAAAAAGAGAAGAAGCCCAAAGTTAGATCCAAAGTGATGATGGATGTTTATGGATCTAGGACTATCTAGGTGGCAACACCGGTAGTGGGAGCGAAAGGAATAAGCTACAATGTCTCTACCATTGATTTGGAAATGGCTACTAGGGAGAAAAAGGTAGAACACCTCTAGGAATTTGTTGCCACAGTGGTACACCTGATACAACAAGACAAAGTTTCAAAAGAGGAACTAAAGGCACAAGTGGCTGACCTGACGACGTACATTCAAAAATGGTCCTCAGTGGAAGAAGCACCCACCACGTCCACAGCTCCACTGCAATTGTTGTCCAAGGAGCAAATTGATAAGCTGGAAAAGAGAAAGAGTTAGGACAGGACTACAAAAAGTTGGTTCTGGCAGGTTCTATACATTGGAAATATGGGCATCGGTTAGGCTATCCAGACAACAAACAAGTTGCTAGACCTACAACAGTCTCTTGAGGGTACAATAAAACTTTTCTCTAACTTCCCAGCAAGATATGAGTCTACCTACCCAAAGATCGAGCCTATTCTCAAACTGCCAAGCACAACATGGGAAAAGGAGCTTGCATTCAAGAAGGACGATCATTCGCTCATGGATGTATGGAAGCGGGACTTTGAGAACTGAAAAGAAAGATTGGAGCAGGTGATCAATAAAGTGGATCCAGATATTGATTGGGTGAAGGAAATCAAAGAAAATTGCACTTGATACCTAAAACTAATAACGGGCTATGTGATGCTTGTCGTACAAATGGACCCAAATAAGATAAGGCCCCACTTCCATAAGAGGATGGAGGACAGAATGTCAGAGGTGATAACCATAGATTTCATGAGTTTTTCTGCCCGAGTCATCACCCAATCAGAGTTGTTCCGAGACCACACTGCTAAGTATGAAGAGGATTAGGAAAAGCTCACTGAGCAATCCAAAGAATGGAGTTATCAAGTGTTGCAATCTAGAATCATAGATGTTGATAAAATTCAACCATTAATTATGAAGTTCATGGAATATGCAACTTTGAAGAAGCAAGAAGGCAACCCTATTATTAATGAAGAATTCCTGACAGAGTAGCCAAAAGGGAAATCAACAAAAGAGAAAATTGCTATAGTGTTGTCACTAGAGGACAAAATAGGGATAAAGACAAAGTTGTGTTTTAAATTGTAATATATTTAGGGTTAGGTAGAACCCTAAGTTGTAGTGAATCTTGGCCACACAATGAGATTAAATATTGGCCATTCATTCTACTTTTTGGACACTATAAATATGGGGTCTCCTCTCATTTTCAAGAGAGTTGAGTTGTTGTAATGACATGCTACAAAAATTTCTAATGAAAATACATTGACTTGGTGCATTTTTTGAGTTTCTCTACATGTTTCATGATTCAATCTCCCATAGTTAGATGCTCCAGTTAAATTACATTATTGTTTTAGCTGGTTTCAAATTTCTTAGATAGGTTTAGTGATATTGTTCTGTGATTATAGAAATTTTTGTTGTGTTGATGCCTTTCGATCCATACTTTTTGCTATTTGTTGCTGGTAGATGGTCTTGAAAAGTTAGTATGGGCTGAAACTTGAAGTTGCTCTAAATTTTTATTTTTATTCATGCATGTATGTGGTGGATGAATGGTGAAATATCTACAGACCTTCGAAGATAGCACAAATTTCATGAGACTGTGATTATTTCTGGTTAAGTGGAATTTTGTTTGAAGGAAGTTGTCCATAGCAGGAACTCCATGATCATTGTTCATAGTTAGTTGCAGATTCAGGAACCTTCCCTCTTCCCTACTTTTTTTCATTTTTTTTAGAAGTAACCTAAGCTAAGGTTCATTACACATTGTAAAGTCAAAACTTAAAGAAAACATTGGATTTTTAGATTTTTGTTTGAACCTACAACAAAGTGCACCTTAACTTCCATCTTAAAAACTTCAGACTTTAAGATCCACTTCATCTTACCCAATTACGTAAGTCTGCCCTGTGATTACCAACAAAATCACATCAAATATCAACTGAGAGATTCCATGCAAGTCATGACTTGACACCCGAGAGACCTTAGGGTGATTTTCAGTGCAACTTGTCATTGGAAGTCTCCTTTCAAGAGAGGTAGTGCACCTATGCACTGCCTATGTTGAGGAAATGTGTCAAACACCCATCAACATGTAGGAAGTTCCACTACCTTAGTTTCCTTACAAGTGGTATCGAAGCTTAATCACCTTTGGTTTTAGTTGTGGGTTGTTGGGTCTTTTGAACTAATCCAGATTTGAGTGGGAGCTTGTGCAAAAGACACTTTGTGATCTTTTTTTTTAGGAATTTTTCAGATGGAAAGTTTATTAGGGAGAATAGAGGTGGAGAAATTTTTTGGAAATAATTTTGAGATGTGGAACCTAAAGATGGAGAACTTGTTGATAGATTGAGATCTATGGGATGTTGTTGATGAGAATGTTTCAAGGCCTACAAATCATACTCATGCTGCTCAATATGATGTTATGGACTGTAAAGACAAGGGCTTAATTAGATTGTGCTTGGTAGATTCTATTTTAGTCAATATCCATGAAGACACCTCTACACAAAAACTATGAAAGAAGCTTGGTGAGATGTATCAAGCCAAACCTTTAGTGATCAAGATTCTCTTGAGGAAGAAATTGTATTCCTTGAGAATGGAAGAGGGTGGATGAATTAAAGAATTCCTAGAAGAATTCAATATGTTGGTGGCTCAATTGGCATCAGTTGGTGTCAAAATGGATGAGGAAGAAAAATGCCAGACCTTGCTTTTTTCTTTGCCTGATTCGTGGGATTCTCTTGTTATGGATATTGGGAGTATTTTTGTTATATTGAATACTAAAGATGTGGTGGGTTTTTTGCTTTCTGAAGAGATGAGGAGGAAGGTATCCATCAGTGCCAAGCAGACCTTGAATGGAAGACCTAAGGAAAAAAGAAAGAAGAATGAGAAGCAAGACAAATCCAAGTCCAAGGGGAGATCTAAGTCTCCTAGAAAGTCCAAAGTTATTTGTTACAACTGCAGTAAGCCTAGACATGTTCGTAAGGACTGTAAAGAAGAATTTGATTCTAATTTTGAGTCTGAGAAGGAAGATGGTGATACATTCATTGCATCTTTGGAAACTCATGCAGGTAATGATGCATTGTTAATTGACTCAGTTGCATATTTCCATATGACCTTTAATAGAGATTGGTTTTTTGAATATGAAGAATTTGATGGGGGTAAGCTGTACTTGGGTGATGATTCTCATTTAGACATTGTTGATTGTGGTAAAGTTAAAATCAGGTTTCTTGATGGTAGAATAAGAAGTATTAATGGTGTGTTGCATATCCCTGGTTTAGCATGAAATTTGTTATCTGTGAGAAAACTAATAGATACAGGTGTGCAAGTAGTATTTTCTATTGTAACATGCAAGATGGTTAGAAGTGCTATGGTGATTGTTAGAGGTGTTAGATATGGCACATTCTACAAGCTTGAAGCATGCACTACTGAGTGCAATAGTAATTTTGTGAAAAGCAAGTCTATGGAAGAAGTGAGGTTTTCATCTTCAGCAGATGGTCATGGCTTTTGGGTACCCAAGGGTCCTATTTCTACTAAAACAAAGTTACCTATAGAGAAAACTATGTTCTGACACCAGAGACTTGGCCACATTAGAGAAAAGCGTCTAAGGACCTTGAAAAGTAAAAACCTTGTTGAAGGTTTGTCTAATTGTAATCTTGAATTTGATTTTGTTAAGAATTGTATTTATGGAAAACAAGACCATGCTCGGTTTTACTCGAGTTCTCATAAATCTTGTGGTGTATTAGATCTTATTCATTCTGATGTGTTTGGTCCTATAGATGTTCCTTCAATTGGTAAATCCACATATTATGTTTCATTTATTGATGATTACAGTAGGACATGGGTGTACTTTTTAAAGAGTAAATCTAAAGTTTTCATTCGATTTAAAGAATTTAAAGCAATGGTCAACTTGCAAACTAGAAAGAAAATAAAATGTTTGAGGACTGATAACGGCGGTGAATTTTTCTCTAATGATTTTGATAGATTCTATAAAAAAATTGGTATTCATATACATAAGACAACTCCGTACTCTCCACATCAGAATGGAGTTGTAGAAAGAATGAACAGGATATTGATGGAGAAGGCGAGGAGTATGTTGAGTGGTGTTGGTCTAGAATAAAGGTTTTGGGCTGAAGATGTTGCCACTTCTTGTTACCTCATTAAGAGGTATCCTACCTTATCTCTTGTTGATAAGACACCTATGAGGCATAGTCGAGCCACAAGCCTTCATTAAGACATATTAGAGTTTTGGTTGTGAGGCATATGCACATGTGCCAAAGGGGAAGTGAACAATGTTGGAGAACAAGGCTATGAAATGTATCTTCATCGGATATAGTTATGGTGTGAAAGGATACAAGCTTTGGGATCATGTTACCCAAATGGTAATACATAGTAGAAGTGTTATTTTTAGAGAAAGTAAGCCTTCTTCTATTACATTTTAGCCAGAACAAAGTAAATAGGAAGATTTGATTCAATTTCCTTCTACACTTGAGAAAGTTGAATCAAGGCCCATGGATAGACAAGAAGTTGAAGAGAGTTCATCCAACTCTAAATCTTCAGAAGAGGAGGAAGAACCTCCAACTCAGCTTTCTCGTAGGTCTACAAGGCATAGACAACCACCTGAAAGGTATTCACCTGATGATTGGAGATGTATTTTTTCTTTGAATACTAACATGGATGAACTTGAAATGGTAGAAGAGGCATTAGGTATGAATGATGAAAAAATGGTAGCTTTGAAAAATAATGATATATGGAATCTTGTACCATTGCATGAAAGAAGAAAACCTGTTAGTTGCAAATGGGGGTTCAAGATAAAGATTGGTTCAGATGGAAGTATTGAGAAGTACAAAGCAAGGTTGGTTGCAAAAGGTTACTCTCAAATTGAGGGTTTTGATTATGGTGAGATATTTTCTCCTATTGCAAAAATGACAATCATTAGATTTATTTTTTCTATTGTTGTTGCTTATGATTTATAGGTTGAGCAAATGGATGTGAAAACTATTTTCCATCATGGTAACTTAGAGGAGGATATTTATATGACACATCCAAAGCACTACGTGGTGAAAGGTAAAAGTAAATTGGATTGCAAATTGAAAAAATCTTTGTATGGTTTTAAACAAATTCTTAGGATGTGGTACCAAAAATTTGATACATATGTGTTGAGTTTTGGATTTGAGTGTTCTAAATCAGATAATGTGTTTATTATAAAACTGATGGTGATTGTTTCCTATTTATTACATTATATATTGATGATATGTTATTCATTGGTAAAGGGAAAGGTATGATTTTAGAAATAAAATCTCAACTTACTGCTAAGTTTGAAATAAAAGATCTTGGTGCAGCTAAACACATTCTTGGGGTGAAAATTAGAAGAGATAGAGTGAACAAAAAGCTATGGATTGGCCAAAGTAAGTACATCAATTCAATTTTACAGAGGTTTGATATGTAGGATTGTAAACCATTTTGTGTTCATGTTTCAGCTGGAACAAAGTTATCTATTTCAGATTGTCCAACATCCCCATCAAAGATGGAAGACATGAGCAAAGTGTCTTACCAAAGTGTAGTTGGAAGTTTGATGTATACTATGTTTTGTACTAGACTAGACATTGCCCAAGCAGTGGGAGTTCTTTTTAGATATATGTCTAATCCTGGTAGAGTTCATTGGGATGCAATTAAAAGAGTTCATATATTTGCATGATACCTCATATTATTCCTTGTGTTATCATAGTAATATGAATGAAGATGAAATTTACCTTGATATCCATGGCTATGTGGATTTAGACTAGGTAGGTTATGTTGGTAGTAGAAGATCCACTAGTGTGTATGTGTTTACTTTATTTGGTGGTGCGATTAGTTGGATGAGTAAGCAATAGGCAATGGCTGCTTTTTCCACTACTAAAGCAGAGTATATGACAACTACTCATGCTTGTAAAGAAGCCATTTGGCTTAAGAGACTATGTTCAGATATTGGAATAAAACAATGTGTAGTGACAATTTATTGTAACATTCAGAGTACGATATGTCTAGCCAAGAACCCGACATTTCATGTCAGGACCAAGGACATTGATGTACAATATCATTTTGTTAGAGATATGGTCAAAGATGGCAAGGTGAAAATGGTTAAGGTAAAGACTTTGATGAATGTTGATAATTCTTTAACTAAGACTGTGAACACAAAGAAGTTTAAATGGTGTTTAGAAACTATGGGCCTTTCAGCCCCTAGCAATTAAGAGATGATGATGACACCCTTTCGTTGTCCTTGCAAGGTGTTCAACAAGTGGGAGATTTGGTGAGAAATAACATACAATTGATACACAAGGTATTGTTCAGCCGATGACGATGGGGGGCATGGGAGGATCCCCCCCCCACGAGGGTCCGAGGGGATCATCCCTCTAGTTGGGGTCTAGGGGCAGTGCCCCCAAAAGGAAAATTTTATTTATATTTTATTATTATAAATCTGGACCATTCATCATTATGTCTCATATCCGATGGGCGATACTTTATTAGCTTGACTTACCCCTAGAAGGAAACACTATTTTATGACGGTGTTGTATTACAACTATGTATTGTGGTGTATTATGAGAGCATGCTAGCAGCCATGTTGTCTCTTGATCTCTAGTGGTGATGCTCCTACGAGAAGCTTGCTCTACAAGTATATTATAATCTTTGATTTCTAAATAATATATTGGGTGGCTTTTGGAGTGGGGGTTTTTCTCCCAAAAGGGTTTTCCCCACGTAAATCATTGTGTTGTGGTATGCATGATATTTGTGTTTAAGTTTATGTAACTGTTAGATATTTGTAAAAGTTTGTATTATTCTCCTCTCAAGGTTAGTGTAGGAAGTTGTTCTGCTACCTTAGCTTCCTTATACAACACACCTTTTCTCTTATCTCTAATGATATGATCTTCTAAATGATTCTTTTGCACATACATGGGAGTCTTAGGATTCTTTTTTGAAGCTTCTTCCTCTTCAACCGTCAACTCTTTTCCTTTGTCTCCAGCCCCTTCACTGCAAGGGGATTCATTAGATTCACATCCTTTTATCAACACTAAAATTTGATGTGGTTCTTCATCCACTTTGACACTTGCACTTTCAACAATCTTCTTTAACCTTTTATTGTAGCACTGACAAGCCTTGCTTCTTGGAGAGTATCCAAGGAAGATTCCTTCATTAGATCTTGCATCAAACTTTCCTAATTTTTCATCTCTTTTCATATAACAATTGATTCTAAAACTTTGAAATATTTCACAGTAGGAGGTTTACCATACCATAAATCAGAGGGAGTCTTTGAATTGTTTGCTCTTTCTTGACCTTTCTTTAAGAATGTAGACTGTAGTATGAATTGCTTCTCTCTAATATACCTCAAGAAGATTAGCTTCTTTCATCATTTTCCTAGCTTTTTCCTAAACTATTTTGTTTTTACTTTCCACAACTCCATTCTATTGAGAAGTTCTAGGGGTTGATAAACGCCTTCTTATTCCATGATCTTCACAAAAATTGTTAAACTCATTTCAAGTAAACTCACCACCTCTATCAGATATCAAACTCATTTGATTTGTTGATTCATTTAATTCTAAACCAAAGCCTTAAATGCTTTAAAATTTCCTAGAGCTTTTGAATTTTCTTTGCAAAAAGTAACCCAAGCCATTATAGAATAATAATCAATTTATAGCATGGAATTCCTATCACCACATCAGCTTCTAATTATGGTAGGTCCACATAGTTTTGTATGTTAGAATTGTGAAAAACCACAAATCACAAGCCATGGGATCAAACAACAAACAAATACACCTTCCACATAAGATATTTGCAAACAAAGAATTTCTATATTCCTCAACCAGAAAAAGCTACAAAATGAACCTCAAGAATATTCAAGGAAAACAAAAGTCCTCAAAGGTTGAGAGTTCAAGAGAGAAAAAGAGAGATAATACAATGAGGCTTGAGTGTTATATAGGAGAAACCTTAAATGGTAAAGATATTAGATCATGACAAGTTTCAACATCTCATGCAAGGAGATAGAATGATCTAATAATAGCTCACTTCAGTTAACATAGAAAATAACTTAGTTAATTGAATACATAACTCCTAAGTTTAGCTTAAGTGCACGAGAATAAATTAGAACAATAATTAATTAATTAATAGATAATTCATGATTACTCTCACCCCCCTTAAGATGAACTTAGGGAGTAGCTAAAAACCCTAAAAATAAAATTCAAGATGGGTCCTAACAAAAAAGGCCTAGTGAGGTACCCATGTACAAAAAAAAGACCTCTCAAATCTAGAGAAAAGGAGAAAAAACATAGTGGAAGAAAACTCCTCTCCAAAAGAAAGAAAAGGTGAATGAAGGAATAAAGAGCCTCCAAATCAATGCGTGAAGAAATGAGAAGCCTTCAACCAAGACAATATCCTAAAAAAAGAAAACATGTAGAACATTATAGAAGCATGAAGAGGCTATAGAATTCTATTGAATGATGACTAATATGGTGCTGAAATGAACCTCTAGAAATAGGAATGCAAGAGTGTCCATATGGTAAATGATCCATCTCACTGAAATGCATGTAACTAACCGCTAATGTACACTACATCCGAAAGTATATAGGAACAAGAACTAGATACGTAGATCACTCCAATTGCAAAAAAAGGAAGCATTATTACCCATAGTAGAAATGCCCCATAATGTCGAAAAGGGAGATAAATGACAGGTACACTAAAGTTGTGTGAAACCAAGATGTCTATGTAGGAGAAACAACATATAAATAAAAGGGTGTGCAAAATAAGGAACACACACACATGAGGCAAGAATAACTAGGATTCACTACAGTTGTGGAAGGGACGCTTACTTGACAAAGGTGTGATGGAAAACTAAAGGAAAATATAAAACCCCACAAAGAACTTTATATCATAGTGCAAATACAAAGGGGATATGTGAAATCACCAAAAGGTATACACTAGAATGGCACTTTATCTTAGTGTGTCTAAAAAAGAGAATGTGCATGAAAAATATGCTTACAATGCCCAAATAGGATAGAAAAATAGAAATACATATAGAATAGCTAAAAATGAGCCATACCACATAAACAAAAAGTTTCCAAAAGCTAAGACGTCCAAGTAATTCACTAGAGTGTGAAAACAAAAATATTGAATAAAATGTACCTAGAGAGCAATCTAGAAAAAGTGCATGGATGGCTATGAAGAGATTTGAAAGATCGTCCCAATGCCACTAGAATTGTGAAAGATGAAGAAACTAGTCAAAAGTTATGATTTCCATGGTGGAACCCCTAAATTTTTTGTGTTGCACTGATAATTATTGCATATTTGGCTATGTTTTCGAGTTTGAGGTGTGTCCTATGGCTTAGGGTTTTGCTTTTGCTTTTGTTCTAGGGTTTTGTTGTGCCCTAAACCTTTTGAGAAATCATAAGCATTAAAACCCTTGTATGTGTTCTAATTTGCAGTTGACTAGTGCTAGTCGGTTCCTGGTTCCTCAAGTTACTACTTGAGCCATCAATCTCATTTGCTTACTAGCCCCTTATGCCTAGTCTACCTATCACTACCCGTCAAATATTTTAAATCTTTTCAAATGTCATAAAGGTTTGAAATTTTTTTAAATATTTTCTAGGTATCCTGAGTTTGGCCCAAGTATCACCTAAAGTCCTTTATCTTATAAACTTTTAAGCAAACGACCCCATTTTAAGTCATAAATAGACACACATGCCTTTCAAACCTTTAAGAATGGTTGTCAGGTCCCACCAAGTGCATCCTATCGGTCACCTGCTAGCCCACAATAATAAAATAATCAGTTAAAAAATCTAGAGGGACAGTGGGCTAGAGACACCTATCCACCTTTATGGTGGGTCCTACCACTCTTCAAAAGCATCAATGATGAAAGGTTATGATATCAATGACTAGGATGAACTCTGATGAATGAATCATGACTGTTCCTCACTAGTCCATGGGGGACTCACTGTTAGATCTCAACTCATGGAGGGATAGCGGGAAAGTGCCATGTGGCATCATCAACACCATCCATAGGAATATATAAGGCATGAAAATATTTGGTGAAATACTTTGGGTGACTATGATAATGTTAAAAAGTGTTCTACTAGAGGGTTTTCTGAGCACATGCATAAATGGTCCCTGAGATGTTTTAATCTCAACCGTTCATCACAAATGAAGATTAATAGCCCAAGAGTTGGCTTAGAGATTAAAGAGTGCACATGTTGAAGGTCATTGGGTTGATATAGGTTGTTGCCCGCTAGCCTACGACCATAGATCTAAACCCTACAGATTCTAGAGGGTTAGTGGGCTGCTGACACATGGATCCTCTAGCAACTTTTAAAGCACAGTGGGGCCACAAAGCTAGTGAAAAGGATTCACACATGGCAAGAAATTGGTCGAGTGGGTGTCAAGTCAGTGAAAATAAAAAAGTTCAAAATTCTTTGACTCCATCTAAGCCACACACCAGTCCACATCGAGATGAGATCAATAGTAGGAACTCAAAGTTTATAAAAGGACATCATAGAGCTGTTTTGGTTCATGTAAATGAGCACTACTGGTGGAGTTGATGTTTTTCTGTCTAATTTAGAGATTTATTCACCATAAAATCCTAATTTAAAGCCTATTGTTGATCACAAAAATATTTCTAAGGCATTCAAAAGTTGTTGTGCATTTTGAGTTCTTGGCATCTTCAAATTAGGGTTTTCTATGATTTGAACCAGTAAGTAAAATTCACACCCTTGAGCTTGAATTACCCTAGATTTTATTCAATTGCAATTGTCATTATCCAAATTCCAAGTAGGGCTTCTTTTAAGGTTTGATGTTCATTGTGTTTGCTGCAATTTTAAGAATTTGGTTAGTTTTGTGTCAAGTCTTTACCTAAAACATTGAAGCCCTAGTCTTAACTAATCAAGCCTAGGTAAAATTATCTATTAGCACAATGGCACATAAAGATCAAGCCTTTGGTTCGAAACCAAAAGTAAGACCCTTGGTCCAAGATTTGATTGACAAATTGCCACCCTCAACCACTGATAAATGATTAGAGCAACCCATGTTCCATGGCCCTAGGGCTAAAGAGGGCATCATTGAAAAACAATGTACAAACAAAGATGCTACACTACCATATATTGGATGAACTCTCTTCCAAGGCTGGTTTGGTAATAGAAATTCTAGCTTTCCAATTTGCAATCCCTGGAGATTGGATATGGCTAAGTTAGTTGTTTCTAATATGGATGTGAATATTGATCTCGTGAAGTCCATTGCTGCCAATTATGACCCTCTTGTTAGGGTAGTCAAAACTCATTCTAGGAAAGATATGGTTACAAAAGAGGAAATTGCAAAGGTCTTTAAGTAGAACAAATGAAATAGAGACATGATAGAGATTAATGAAAAGAAGTTGAGGGAAGAATATGAAAAAGTGAGACATACCTTTAGAGTCTCAATGTTGGCCCACTTTCTAGTATCAGTAGGAAAGGGAAAGGGCATAAATGTTTTGGGACCATCTGATAAGGAACATCTTCCGATTAAATACCTTTTCAGCTATTTCCAAAAGACTTTCTACTCCCTGTGTCATATTTTAGGGTTTGATCCATTTTCTAGCATGTTGATTGCCCCAATGTATATGGCTGCAAACATTCAACACCCTAATATCAATACCTTGTATGATTTCTCTACATACTTGTTAAAAGAGATATACAAAAGACTGGTAGCATTGAAAAGTGGGAAATATGCAATAAAATTTTGGTGGTATTCCTTATTTATGCATACGTTCCTTTACAAGGGTGCTAACTATTTTGGTAAGGATATGGAATTGGAGAGAGTAGAGGGTGGTGTGGTAATACCGGTTCAATCATAGACTCCTTTGTTAGATAGGAATGAATAGAAAACATATTTTTATTGCTACAAACATTTTTCCTCCAATTTGAGAAGAGTTTTAATGGTGGATGTGCCTAGTTTTCCCCCTGAATTACATGAATTCTTAATACTAGCAAAAAGGAGGCCTAAGTTGAATATTGGTCACAATTCGGGGGATGTAATTCCATATCAAGAATACATAGTTATAAGGGTATATGGCACATGGAAAACACCCCATGTACTCGTTAGGGAAGTGCCACTAAGAATAGGTTTCCTTGAGGTCATGTGGTAGTTGGGTAACATTAATGATGTGTTCTTATTTGAGAAGAGAAAGGAAACATTCTTCCCTCCATACACTATTTTCTCTAATTTTGTCACCACAACCAATGGATGGAGAAACATTTTTTACTATCTTCTCAAGCCATATGAAATGAGAATTTGAGCATATAGAAGCTATGACCCTGAGGGATTTATGGTTTGGTTGATGGACAAGATAAAAGGAGGGCAGTTTGTTCACACCTTTTCTTTCCCTAATGACTTCATTGAAAATGTTTTTAACATTAAGGTTCAAGAGGAAATAATGAGAAAATGGATTGTATTTGAGAAGTTGGAGAAAGCAAGAAAGATTAAAGACCCTAAATTCAAGGCTTTATCTGATATTAATAATGTAATCTTAAAAGTAGAAACAGTTATACAAAATTTTGATAAGGTTATTACAAATTTGAAAGAGGAAAGAGTAGTACAAGATAATGGTAAAGTTATAGTCATTGAGGAGCATGATAAGGGGAAGGCCCCCATGACATAAGAAGGATCAACTCAATAGCCTCCCAAGAAGGTACACATTTATGCAAGAAAGAAGAGCATTGTATAGAAACAATTAACTATTGTCAGTCCTACACAATCATAGGATTCAAGGGAACCTAGAACTCCACAACAACAATTTCCACCATTTTCACCACCACATTCATCTACTCTAGTAATAATTGAGTTGGATTCTCCAACTAGAGAACCATCTTCTCCAAAGGAGCCACCAATAAAAAGAAAAGGGTTGAGACAACCGGCCTTGTTGACTATCTTGTTGATGATTTAGATGATGAAACTATTATCATTGAAGATGAAATAAGAAAAGGAATTCCATCCTGTCAAAGAAACATAGTGCCACAAACTTTGAGTCTCAAATTGAGCAAGGAAGATTTGAGTGGGATAAACAACTTAGAAGATGTGAGGGTTGAAGCTTGTGAGAGGTTCATGGACGATGACCCCTTTGTTAAAACACAAGCATTTCAAGAGTATATATAGAGAGCAATGAAAGATGAATATGTTATGGAAGTTGAGAAGAAGAAAAGAAAGAGTCTTGAATTTCCTAAAATTGTTATAGAGGATGAGATTCATAATGAAATGAGGACCAAGTATTTGAATATCATTGCAAAAGAAGGCAGGGAACTTGTTAGGAAGAGTGGAGTACTACTATTACCAGAATGGGATTTGGCATCAACCATTGCATTTGACATAGTTAGAAGACATGATGCCCCCATTTTAAACAATGAGGAGGAGTTTAGCTCCCAATGGGACACATTAGCCATTTGGGCTTTAGCTCCAAGCACCAAGAAGCTTGATGTTGTAGAACCAACTCTGGGAATCAGGGGAAGGCTAATAATCAAGAGAGTTTTAGACACATTAACCCTTAAAGCAACTACAATGAATGTCAATGTAGCTCAGTTTACCAAGGCCACAATTGAGTCCTTGACCGAGGAGAGGGACAATTTTAGGACACAATACAATGACATAGTGGCTGAATATAATGTGACCCAACAAAAAATTGTAGAAATGCAATTACAGATGACCCTATGGAAGGAAAAGTTGTAGTCTATGTAGCTAGGATCCTCTCAAGCAACAATTTTGCTTCTGCCTTCTCCAATTCTTTCACCACTTCCAATCCAAGCTGAGGCTATGCCTCCTAATTTTGAGGATGTGCCAATTGTACCATCTGCTCAAGATATTTCAAATGCACCTCAAACAGAGGAGATCACCATGGAAGATTTGATGGAAAAGTTAAAGAGTTATGAGGATAGGTGTAAGCAACAAAATGAACTAAAAAATGTGAGCAATCTTAAGATTGTGACAGTGGTGCACTTGAACACCTAAACAAAGGAATTGAGAGAAGATTGATCAACATTCATTCTAACTATTCTTTAATGTTTGATACAATAAGAAATTTTGACAAGGATGAGGAGGTTGTTATCTCATTAATAGATATATGGATCCCCAAGGCACAAATATTGAGAGACATGGTCATTGGGCCAACAAATGATGCAAATAAACCTCCCAACATTGTCCCAACCCTTAGGTTTATGAATGAGATGAAAGATTCCCAAGGGTTGATTGAGCCTCTTGAAATAAAAATTAGAGAATTGGTGAAAAAGTTTGATGAGTGGAGCTTAAGTTTGCTTCGAGAAATTTTAGATGAAAATGGCAAGATTAAACCTTCACAAGAATGAAAGGACCAAGCAAACAAAGTAATAACCACTCAAGAAAAACTAATTTGTGATTTGGTAGATGTGGACATGTTGAAAAATAGTATGGATAGGTTAACCCACACAAGAATATTCCTCGAAGAGTTTGACAAAGAGGAAAATAAGGTGGTGGTCAAATATAGCCCATACAGGAAATAGGTAGATAAGATTATGGGGTTTGATTGGCCTATTGAGGAAGAATTTGCACTATGGAAATCCAAATATATTGAAATATTGGACTTATAGGGTGCTACAGTGTTGAAATGGTGATTGTAATTTTGATCCCGTGTCTACAACAACAAGAGTTTCAACAAGAGAAGTACAATACATGGCCTGGAACTAGTATAGATTAGGCCTTAGATATATCAACATTCAGATATTGTACTTTCTCAGGTTTAAATATGGTGACTTGGAATGTAGACGTGGAAGTTCTTTGGTGTTTTGGAGCACGTGGAACAAGTGCATAGCTCATGGAAAGAATGATCTACACTAATTGAAGAGCCTTTTGGAAGGCAGGAGAATCTTCATCAAAAAATGAGAAATGGTTTTTATCTCATGTGAGCTTCTCCCTCAGATTTTTGGAAAATGTAATTGCCTATGAACGTAAAAGTGTTTGTCAAATGAAAACATGACATGTGTACAATCCAACATGAAGCTTGTTTTGCTCCCTTGTTCTTATAAAAGGGAATTCAAGGCCAATTTTAAGGGGTTGATAGCGTATTGATCTCAGAGAAGTTTTGTACCAGGTCTTGATAATAGAGTATGAGTTTGTTCTAGGTTCTAAGAGTCTTTTGTGTCTTGTAATGGTAAATATGATAACAATACTGTCATATTTTGAAATATAATTGGCAAAATATTCAAGGCCAATGTTCTCCATTATATACTTTGCATAGATTTTGAATACAAAAAAATCATATATTACTTATATTCATCTTCTTATCTTTCCTTGAATGTTTATTCATTGTTATTAAGCTTATTCAAATAATGTGTTAAACTATATTAACATGAATGAAGGTGTATGTGAATGTATACATGGATAACTAAGTATTGTTGGTTAAGATTCTGGTATCAATGGTGTAAGGCATTATTGGTAGGATTTATTATGATAGGAATAATGCTGTTGTATGTTCTCAATAATGTGATTTAAAATTCCCCACCCTAGGATAAGGCATTGGTCATGTTATGTTACAGTTTCCTAGATCTTTCATAGCAGCGACATTTAAATCAATTTTTGTCATAACCCGTTTTCTGAATAATTTAATTATTATTAAAATAAATTCAATTAATAGTATTGTATGATTATTTGCAAGCTTATTAACAAAAGAAATCAATAATAAATAAATAAAAATAAACTTCATTTATTTGTGTCCTTGGATTTGAAATGATTAACTAATATTTACTAATATATTTAATAAATATTATTTGCATATATGAGGTGGGTGAGTATGCATTAATTGCATGAAGGCATCATCTTTAATTTCATGAAGGCGTTACTTTGCATGAAGACAATAGCTTTACTTGCATGTTGACTATAATTGTTTGCATGTGAATGTTAGTTGTTTGCATGTAATTGTTTATAATTGAATATATATGAATCTGCATTATTTAAATTGGCATGCCAATTACAATTGATGACCTACACATTTTTTCTTTTTGTCTGCATGAAATCATTAATGGATGTGCATATTTTTAGAAATTGGCACAATTTTGCTCTTAATGGAGTAGCAATAATAATAAATGGGAGAGAGGAAATGGTCCTCTAGAGAGCACTCTCAGTGTTAATTACAACGAAGAGGGAAGATTTAAAAAAAGGAAAATGAGTTGAAAATGATATTTTTCTTCATTTGACCTATATAGAACCTCAACAAAAAGAAGATTAATTATCTCTAGATGAAGGGAAGAGGGGAGCATATAGTCGATACTCACCAAGTAGAGGAAGGGGTCCATAGAAGCAAGAAAAAGACTTTATCTTAGTGAGGATACAAATACTATGGAGGAAAGCATTAGGAAGGCCTCTCAGTGGATGGAGGCTATGGACATCCTTTTACATAACACACAACTGCGTTGCAAGCAGTCTATTGCAAGTATCTCCTCATAAATTCAAGTCTTTGAAGCATCTATTATTTTTCGTAGCTTCTATTTAGTATCTCTAGAAGAAGTGGATTTGAATATGCTTCTACATTTAAACGCATACATTTGAGAATCATGAGGTTGATGCATGTTAGGCTTGATAATTGGTCTTGGGGATGATAGAATGATCATGACCCTTCTTAAGGCACCTTGTTAGAATAGGAAGTGGCTATCCAGCCCGTGAATGCATTAGAGGTATGGATGGTGTCATACATCATGCATCTACCCATCCAATCAACAGTTAACTTAATGTTGAGCAGCAACATTATGCATCCAGTCGTCCAATCAACAATTAACTTAATGTATGACCTCATCCATGTCTCTGGTGCACTCACGGGGCTAAATAGTCGCTTCCATTAGAATATACATCAACATAAACTTTCTTATAAAAACTATGGTTGTTCATTGCATTCCTTAGTGGATTAAAGGTCTACTTGTTTTCAAATATAATGGAAATTTGCCATATTGAACTCATTGAGAGCCCATGTGAATTACTTTCTCAGACCCGAGTTTATCTTTAGTCTCGCCTATTTAATCTATGCGATAATGTAAGAGCTTATGGCATTATTTTGAATCTTTTCTCTTGTAATATTCTAGAGAATGGAAATCGACCCGTTACCTCCCACTAGAAGATGCTTAATCTTGTATTATGGAGTCAATTATCTTAAAGAATGACCCGCGGTTGACCCATGAGCCAAACTATTTGGATCCGGGACAGGTAGGCATACATTACACCACGTCATAGTATCCTTGATACCATTAGATAAATTTTAGACTCGACCCTTGATCTACTATTTTGGATGATCGTCACTAAATCTGGCAAAGAGGAGAAAGTCTAACATCTAATTTATGGAACCCATTCGTTAACATATCCTGCAATCATGCTTTCCCTGATATCACTTTTGTTTGAGGCATTATTGGAAACAATTCACATGCCATGTCTATCTTTTCCCTTTTGTTTTTGTGTCGGCCATTAGTGGCACTAAACATGGGATAACATTTCTCAAGGAATCTAGTCAAGCAATTCGTTGCTTAATTTATGCTTTCCATCTTGTGTAAACTTGAAATGAAGATAACCGATCCCTTGCAAATTAAGAGTTACCTACTCCTAAACCCATAAAGAATTCATGTAGCTCGAATAGAATTTAGGCACTATTCTCTATCTGACAATAGATGTCTAATACATAAAATCTTGGAAATAAAATCATTTTGAATAGTTTGCATTATTGACCAAGTAAACCACTTTTAGTGAATATTAATTTAAACTAAAAGAATATGAGAATCTATGGTGGTAATGATAGGAGAAACTTAAGATGAGAAAAATGTTAAGTGGTGTAGCCTCTTCCTCTCCATTCATTGTAATACACTTTCACTCTTAGCCAAAACGAGATGGACCCACTACTACATAGAGGGGCAGTTTAAGAACTTGTGAAAAAAAAAAATTGTGTATTGTCTCAAGTATTGTCTTTAAGCGAGTGTCTTAAAGTATTGTCTTAAAAATTGTCTTTATAAAGACAATATGTAATAGAAGTATTTTTGTCTCTTTAGAGACAATTTCACTTTTGTCTCTTTAGAGACAATAGTTGGGTTTAAAGAAAGACAATATGTAAAAATGTATTTAAAAAATTAACAATTTGTTTTAAATATTTTTTAGTGTGGTTTTCAACATTCAATGTTTTCAAATTCTCATCGTCCTCCTATTGGTTGGACTTTTTATTTTTATTTTTCCAAATGCGATGGAAAATTATGACAAAAATTATCAATGATTTTGAAGTTGGGAGCAATGAGCAGTTGTCGAATACGCAAAGCATAATGTTCATAAAAAACAAAGAAAATAATGTTCATCAAGCCATCAAGCAAGGTGATAGGCGCAACTATGCAACCTTGACTCATGAAGTCTATGAGTTTGACAATGGGTGTAACAGACCTAAAATAACCAAAAAAGATGCATTAAAACAACACTCATTCTACTTGCCTATTACTCTCATTTTGATTGGTAGCAAAAAACCTTCAGAGATTATTAACTTATGAATATAATACAACCTATCATATAGGGGCAAAACAATGGTTACTTACTCCATCATATATAAAAACGTAGTCTTCCTTTCATCTTCCCAAGACCTTGTTTTTGCAATCAATGTATCCACAAGAGCTACATTCAGAACAACATTATAGTTGCATAGATATGATTGTTGTAGGAAGTTAAGACTCTAATAAAGAATTCAAACATAATCATCTTGCACTAGCACCTACTGAGTATTTTGTTAACCAACACTCACGCTCACTCTGCAGATTTTAGATTTAAATGAGCACCTCTGCTGGAATTGTACCGATTATCATCCTATAGAGCAAGTAGTTTAAAGTTCAAACCTCAAAGCCTACTTTTAACTATAATTGTTCATAATTATAGCCACATTGAGAAGTAAAATGTCTAATAGAAATAGGAAAATGACTAAAGAGATACAAAAGACTCGGATTCCAAAAGAATTGGAAGAACAATTAACTCTATTAAACTGGCTCTCACTATCTGCTTAATATACAGTAAAACTGAGACACCAATTTTCTACCATCGCTTCTATTTACTCTTTGAGTATTCAAACAACATCAATGAATAAAGAACAATATTCTTCATGCATTTCTCATGTCTTTACTTTGTTTCAACCATGGAATTTTATAAAAATGCTTCCACAACTGAAGCTTTCCAATGGAAATAAATCTATCACCACTAGCTTAGCTATGACCTTTCCTACATGAGAAGTTGTCCTTTGATCTCACACTAAAATTGGATCACAACTAACCTTTTTTTGACCAAAATGGGGGAGTGGAGGGCAATTAGGGATGATATCTTTTGTACTTGTATATAGTGTGTTTATCCCTAATCACAAGTGAAACAATTTTGGGCTAGAAATTGCTTGAATTAACAGAAGGAAATCATTACAATATATAGAGGAGGTAGATGAATGTAGACATTTAAAATGTTTAACTACCTCACCTAAAAACTACTATAGCAATAGTAGTATTGACCATTAATACAAGAAGAATATAACATTCTAACAACAAGAAGAGTGGTGTAGTAATGTGCGGTCCCTATCTACATCTGTTGTAAGTCTATTGTTATTTACAGTGTGTGACAACTTTTGATGATGGGTAGCACATGCATCCTCATCCTTATTGTTTCATTATTGTTAACAACATGTGTGCCCCTAATAAACAACTTTGTTGAAGAATGGCATGGCCCCTAGTTCATCATATAGAAACTTGAAGAAATAATTTGTTTTCAAGCATGGTGTAATTGTAATTTGATAATTGGGTGGTTGTGTCCCAAACAAATGTTCCTAACTTTGTTCAACAATGTAATAAGCAAGGGAATGTTGGAAATACTACATTGTGATAATATTCTAGTATTCTAGGTTAGTAAATACTTGTTAGCTAAATAAATTGACATTAGAAATGTTTGTAGATTAAATAAATAGTTGTCAAGTATGTTAGTTGTTAAGTGATTTGGCCGGTTGATCTTTGCAATAGTTATATAAAGCTATTTGTAATTGATGTAAAATAAATCTATAGTCATGTGCAATTATATTGTTTGTCTCATCTTTTGCACCTACCATTTTTCAATATATGTGAGATATGGAATTTGTTAATTATTTAAGATGTACATTCAGCTAGAGGGTGGAATACCTTTTTTAATCTAGGCCAATGTAATTTTGTTCACATGTAGGAGTTAATTCATATTTGGTCATAATGTTAGAATGTAGTTATCAAGGAAACAAAAAAGAATAAGAAATTGTATCCCTTGTAAAAACAATGAGTAACTCTTAAGTTGATAAATAATTAACCATGACATGAAGCAATACTACCTGGCTAGATGTAGTTATGAACCCACTCAATGCCTAGGTTGCTAAATCCAATAAATCTAATCTCAAAATAAACTTCCTATTACTTTTCCATGAAATAGAAGTTGGTTGGTCAAAAAAACATAACTTAAGGTTATGAATAAGGAAACATTGAAGTAGGTAGTTGTTAAAGAATCATGCTATCAAAGATGATGATTGGTAACTTACTATATTGTGTATTAAACATACCATGAGTAAAGGTAGTTATGCAAAATTTGACTGAAACAACCTAACTCTATATTTCTTGAGATCTAAAAGAGTCTGTTGAGTGACCTCTGTATTCATGCAAATGAAAGATAATTTATCAGTTGGGGTAACTTCAATAATGAATGGTATATTACTAATTAAAGTTGCTCAGATTATTCTGATCCACATGGATTTCAAAGGATAATGTAATCCTTTAATCAAATAGGCAAGAATACAAAAAGGAAGAATCTAACATACCCAATACTGTATAGTTGCACTTGGGAAATACAGTATGTAATACATTCCTTTTAATGGAAGGTTTGAATAGTAGAGCCATTAGATCCCTAGGTTATGGGATCATAGAATATTTTTCAATGACTACAAGAATCATTTAAACATAAAATATATTCAATTATTGTACCTTGAACATTGGGTTAAGTTTGATTGTGGCATACCATAGGCAGTAACGAAAGAGATCTAGCACTTGAGTAACTTAAAAGAAAGTTTCTTTATTTACATGTGCATGGAATTATTGCAAATGGATGTCTTTTTGGGGTGTTTAAGAATGTGATGTCAAGAGAAAGAATAGTTGTAAGTTTGATAACAATTGCAAAAGAGATGATTTGTCATAAGACTCCTTGTTGTCTCAATGATGAGCGAATTAGAAATGGTTTAACAAGGGTTGCCTGTTATGCATGGAATAAGTTGAAAAGGGATTTAGAATCTAATATTCTATGTTGAAATGCTATCCATATATTGTTATATATTGTCTATTTTGAAACAATGAAATAATTGTGTTATGTTGTAGTATATGATGGAAACCATGTGGGGAATGCACCTATTTTGGTCCCATCTTGGGCATTTCTACTAACATGTTACTGTTAAATATCTAGTTGACCCTTATAAGGAAAATACTGGAATCCTTAAGGTGGAAAGATTACTCAACAAATTTAAATGTTGGGGATACAATTGGTTCTCCAATCTTGTTAACAGCTAAATTTGAAGTTGAACCATAGATATGTTTATGACTTGAGTTAGTACCAGTACCTATAGAAGGCAAAGGAACTTAAATATGTTCTCTATAAACTTGAGTTGAGTCCAATTCCTTGAGAACAAAACATAAGTCCAAACAATGAACCGAGAAGGGAAAAGACATTTGAATGTTGCAACCTATACATAAAAAAACAATATGATTACGTTCTGAGGTTATCATACAATAATAAAAAGTAAAACATGAGAGAAACACAAGAACTGACTTTTAAAAAATAAAAATAAAAACAGAGGTACGGTTTTTAAAAACAAAAGATTTTAATGACCTTAATTTTTTCAAGTAGTTTTCGTTACTTTCCTAACGTGTTATATTTTCAATCGAAGTGGCATTATATATCGTCTTAAGGATTCATAATAGCTGATTGTTAAAATTTCTTAAAGCTAAGTGGCTTACCCTGATAAGCCTGTACTTTGGTTCATATTTCTTGGCACTCTCAAGGCTATCATAAATCAAGACAAATCCAGTAGGTTTGCCACCTCCAAATTGGGTCCTGAACCCAAACACAAATATCGTTTGTGGATCTCTCACTTCATACAACTTTGACATGTTGGAGCTAATCCCACAAGTCATCCATCAATGGGTTATAGTAGCTGGGATTGATGGTTATCTTATTTAATATATGAGATCTCGTGAAATTTCATGCTCTTGAATTTTGCTTTCATCAACAAAAAAAATTATTGAAGGAAATAATTCTGAGCAACATCCTCGGTGTATCAGTTTTAAGTGTTATGTGACAAGTGCTTATAGTTCCCCCTTTTTTAAAGTGTGTGTGTGAGTGAGGGAGAGAGAGAAAGTCAGTTAGAGTCCCACTATGCACAGCTCTCCAATTTGCATACCATGGCATGTATGGAAGATGATCCAGGAAGTTGGGTCTCTATTGGACATACTGTGTTCCCATGGATGGAAGACAAACGTGATAGTTAAATTGACTTTAGGAATCAACTCTGACCATTTTGACTCCGATTAACACTGGGCCTACTAAAATGCAGTGAAGCTACCATTTTTACTGAAATTAATAGTGGGCCTCTTGAATTCCGTGGATGTACCCTTGGGAGGGCTCGCTTACCTTCTTATTTGGAATCACTTCACCTGTGCCACTGATTCAGGCCTAGGCAGGAGACAAAATCACCCTTAACTTTACCACTAAGTCAGGCCTAGGCAGATGTTGAACCTGCCCTTACCTTTTCCCCTTTGTCAACTCCTCTAGACTACTTTTCACTATCTTTTCCACTAAGTCAGGCTTCGATAGGGTTTAAACCTTAATATTGAGACTCTGTGAGCCTACAGAGACTTGTAGGGTCCCAAACTACATGCAACGAGTTTTACTTGCTTGACTCGGCCAAGTCTCTATAGTTCTATTGTTTTTCACACCTTCATGTTTTTCTTAAAAGTTTTTGCCAACCAAAACTAAAATATTTACTATTTAACAGAAGGTATTATAATATAAAAGACTGCAGCGAATTTTTCTCACCTTAGCCAATAGAACTTGAACTCCTGCGCGTTTTTTTTCCCAGCTAAATATATTAGTGTTTTCATCAATGCCCAAATTGGGCTGTTTGTTTGAAATTTTGAATGCAATTGACATACAATGCATTTTATGTAGCTTGTCCTTTCTATTATAGTAGCATTATTGATCGATTTATTATTCCAACAAAGATTGAGTTTTTGACACAAATGCTGTCAGCCAAATCCAACACAAACACAAGAAAATTAGTTGGCCAAATTAAAAAATTCTCACAACTTTGAGGAACAAATAGCAGTAAATCAACCGAAACTCCCATTACAAGTGCTGAGAACACTTGTTGGATCTATAAGGATAAGCCAACCAAACATCAAAAACAAAAATAATATAGCTTCTATTTCCTCCAAATTACATTACTCAAAGCCATTCTCTACATCAATCTCCATGAACATAATATTTCCTTAGCTCCATTTTATATTTCAATCTAATCTTTGAAACAACAACAAAAATTAAGAAAAATAATCTGGGTTGTGATCCAATGGTAGATCTGTGGAAGTTTACCATACTTGGCCAGGGTTCAAGTCTCAGGCACATGGAACCTGTGACTCCCGAAATGATGCTAAATCCTAGGGACTTTGGAACTTCTTGGCCCCCCACAAAACAAATGTTTACCCTAACAAAAACAAATAGTCTGGGAGGTACTCACTCAGGTACAAGGATAGAGTAATGTCACTAGGGAGATAAGGGTTCATTTGAACTATAGTATTGAGACTCAGACTTGTTATAGACTCATCAAGTAATTTTAAACTTGGCCCCAGACTCAGCAAAATAAAGAATTTAAAGCCTATCATGACTCAGCAAATTATAAAACTTTTTTCAATTTAGGATTGAATAAAATACAAAGTAAATCCTACTTATCTTTTCCGGTGCAAAACAAGCTGAATTGCTTAATTTTTACCTTGTGTATCTCCTGCACCTTCAGATCGACCTTCAATGCATACTATTTAATGAAGAATATATATATATATATATATATATATATATATATATATATATATATATATTTAATTTAATCAGTAGATCAAGAGCCAGTTAAAATGTTAATATATGAGATCTAATCAATACAAATCCTCTACAGACTACAAACCATCTTATTTAGGCAATTATAATAATAGGACAACATCAACAACTGCTAAGATAGACTACACCATGAGCTAACTAGAGAGTTTAAGATCTTGCACAACAATATTTCAGATCTGAGAGTTCCAGCTAATTCAATAACAATGCATTAAAAATATACACAATTTAAAAAGTAACATAAAGTTCTGAACTAGCAATTTACCTCTGTGATATTTTGCACATTTAAATCATCACCATGAAATAAAGCCTGCAAATGAACAAGTTAAAATCATAAAAATTCAAAAAAAAGCTATGTTACACCACCGTCGGGGACGGGGGGATGCCGAAACGGGGGGATAGGTTTCCGGGACGGGGGGGACAAAGGGGCCTCAATTTGGGGACGGTGGGGGGACGGTAGGGGGACGACGGCGGGGGGTGTATATACTATATACTATACATATGGTACATAAAATGCTAGTTATGAAAAGATGTATAAGACTATTAAGAAGTAAAATTGCAAATGCCAAATTGAAATACTAAATAGTAAATACTTGAACATTGAACATTGAACAATGAACATTGAAGTTTTCAATATCGAATTACTAATGAGAAATTAGAATAGAATACTCAATACTACAATTGTCGAATCCGCAAATGGAAGATTTCTATTATATGATATCAAAAATATCTAATAATAAAGATGATTACAATGAGTAGCATGATATCAAAACAAGTACAAATCAAAATGTCAAATAATAAAAAAATGTGTTAATTTTTTTTTAAACCATGTGATTTAAGTTGCCGCCGTGGGGGACGCCTAGGTGTCCTCGGGACGCCCAAGGGATGTACAGGTGTCCCCCTCAGCATCTTGGGGATGCTGGGACGTCCCTGCATCCCCGACGGTGAGCCACAAAAACTGGTGGCGCCGCTGGAAACTTGGGAACGCTGTCCCCAAGTCTCGGGGACGTCCCCGTTTTGGGAACGCTTGGGATTTAGGGGGGACGTGTCCTCGGGGTACACTGAAAAAAAGAAAAGCATTAAAAAATGACACAAAACAAATAAAAACATATGATTGCCCCCTATAATACTGCCATAGATGTTACACACAACATAATTTTCATTTAAGAATGGAAGCAGAAACATATCAGTCTCTCAAGCCTTTTATGAAGACAATAGTTAGTTTAGACAGAATGAAAGAGAACAAACCGATATGTCAAGTTTTAGGTTTAGAGGAGGGGTAGGTTCCCAACACTTTACCACTTCTTGCACTTTATCAGCAGTAAAGCTGTACACATTCCAAGCTGCACATCCCTAGTTTCATCACAATATGTATTATTGTGTGTAAAGAGTAGATAATGGCTTTATTGTTCATCAAACAATCTTAACTAAAAACAATCCTTCAATAAAATACATTTTCTGAAAATAATGGCTTTATTGGGAGATCTAACTTCATACCTACATACCCAACAGACATATCTTGAAAATAGTCTCTTAGCTTGGACACCCCTTTTTTTTGGAACATCATAGCTGTAAACAGAAGAATAGTGATTGATACTAATAAAATCCAATGATCCTTGTATCTTTTGAATTTTCTCCTTTGTAAACAAGGGCAAGCGAGAACCTACTATCTTTTTCATGCTCACTGGATAGTCTCCATGAGCAATTGGGTTTAAGAACCTGTCCATGTTCAATTAAACATTAGTTGACCCATTTGGAATATTTTTATCAAAAAGATTAATAAACTATTTGGAAATATTAAATCCTCCCAACCCAAACAGAGGAAGAAGTCATAATCATGGATTCAACTTGGTACCAATTAAGATGTACTGATGAAATGAACTGTAGAAAAAAAATCATTTTAATCAAAGAATCAAAGTGGCAAAGAAACATAGTGATTGAAACCAATAAAAACCAATGCTATCTATATCTTTTGAGTTTTTCCCTTTGTAACCAAGGGCAATCAAGAACCTACTAGTTTCCTCATGCCTGTTGGATGGTCTCCATAAACAAGTGAGTCTAAGCACCTGTCCCTTCGGAAATTTTTGTAGTTCAGAATGGATTTTGGAATTCAATAAAACATGAGCTAAACTATTTGGAATCTTCTTCATCAGTTGTTTAATAAAAGTAGTTGGAAACAATAGTCTTCCAATCGAGGGGTCCTAACGGAGTAGTCAACATCGAACCACTTAATTGATGGAATGAAATGCTGATATATTTGAATTCGAAGGAAAATCAAACTTACCAGCCTATAAATAAATCATTGTATCTTTCAGATGCAGCTATATCTGTAGACTTACTGGTAAGTGGTATTGCCCATTGTATGAGAAGAGCCAAACTAATACAACCTTTTTTCTTTTCCTGTACACAAAACAAAGAATCAAAATTTTCTCAACCGAGCAATTCTTAGGTAGAAAACACACAGTGGTCCTATTTTTATTGAGGTGCAAAAATATGGGCTTTGGGTGAAAAGCACAAATTGAAATTGATATCCTATCAATGTTTACAGAAAACCAAAATAGGTCAAGGATTGGAGTACACCCAATAAGAGAAATAACAAGATGCAAGAGCATAAAGGGAGTAATTTTTCAAGTGAAAAGAAGAGAAAATAACTTGATACTTTTCCCTGTACAGCTCCACAGCAGCTACATGTGCTATCAATACATTGTAGGCAACAATATATGGCTCAATAGTGGAGTTACCTGCAGTACAATTCCAAAAAGGATAGGAGCAGCATTGAGGAGAAAAACAACCATTGTCATACCCTGCAGCTGAAAATACTTTCATGTAATATAATTCGCAAAAGGATAGGAGCAGCGTTGAGGAGAAAAACCACCATTGTCATACCCTGCAGCTGAAAATACATTGGGTTCATTGAAAGTTGACCAGAATTTCATCCTATCACCAAATTCTCTGCTCCCACAATTCAATCAATGAGTCAAAACCATAGAAGCCATTGATAAATATCTAAAGGTTTAGAATGAAAAATATATTTTTTTACTAATAAAAAACAAGATAATTATTTACTATTTTTTCTTTTAGCTGTACAAAACTGAATAGATGAAGTTCAAGACCAAATCATTCAAGTTGTTCAAGTAGTATCTACTGAATAACCAGAGATAAAAAAATTGATGGCAGAGGAAGTAGGTAATTTTGTTCAATATATAACTCCATTGCTAGAGGATAGACTTTGTTGCCAAAATTCAATAATTTTTGTTCATGATGTTAGTGAAGGATCACTATTAGGTAAAAGCCAGATTCTTTGTCCTTGAAGATAATTTAGCTCTAGAGGCACTCATTAGATTGAAAGTAAATTTGGAAGTTTCAGTGCCAAATATTGACAGTTTCTGCAACACCTTGAATTTCCTTTCGAAGTTTGATTGATATTCATCTTTGTCTTCAACAACCCCCATATATGTTAGTGAAGAAGCCAATGTTGAACATTCAATAGTTATTACTGAGCCCATGTTAGAAAATGTTATTACAAAACATGAAGAATATGAAGAAGTTGATAAGGAAACAAAGCATGTAGTGACCACCATTTTTATAGATGTGCTATTGCAGGATTTGTATTATAGGTCTTAGTGAAGTGGTTTAATTAGATTTGTCTTCCATTTGAATTTTCATCTTCTAACTCATCAAGTCTTTGTATCATTTAATCAGTCACAATCTCATGTGTTCTTTCACTTCTCATTATCTTCTTTTAGTTGAAAAACACAGGTTTGGGAGGTTTTATTGTAAGTTTGTTAGTATTTGTTAGAATATTTTTTAAGTTTGTTTATTAATGGTGAATATCATTTTGTATTGTATTAGATAGGTTATTACTGTTTCTACAGTAACCAGTAGGTAGATAGTTAATATCTACAGTATTTTATGAACCTCTTTATAATGTAACTTTTTTCTTGTTAATCTAAGAATACTTTTATCATTTTCATGGTATCAGAGCATGTTAGGGTTTCTAGGCTTCTTCTTTTTTTTTTTAAAAGTCTATAATTCGTGAAAAAATTCATGTGAAACTTCTGAAAAATTTGTGGCTCTTGTTTCTAGGTGATTTTCATCGCAGGTATCTGTGCCCTAGGGCCGCAGATTTTTTCGTGGCTTCTTCTGTTTGGGCGCGATCTTTGAAGACGCAATTTTTTTTTTTGGTGTTCTTCTTTGCACCCGCACACAACCTCCTAGGATTTTTCTTGTGTTCTTCCTGGCAGATTTCGTGACCTTTTGTGGTCGCATTTCTTTTTTTTTTCTGCGTCAGCCCTGCATCAACCGGTGATGGTGCCATTTCTTTTAGCCACAATTTTTATGTTCTTTGGGCGCCGAAAATCATGTTTTCCCAAAGATGTGTTTTTCTTGGTTTTGAACTCATGTTTTTTTCCTTCATTGCTGAGTCGCAATTTCCAGGTGTGATTTGTCTGATGCATTTTTTTAAGGATGCATTTTTCTGTTGTCTGAGGCCGTGGTTGAGGTCATTTTTTAGGGTTTTCAAAGGTACATTTTATTTCAGAATACTTTACCTGTGATTTCCAGCTAGTTTCTACAATTTTTCTAGTCTTTAATGGCGGCTAGGGTTTCCAAAAAATTCGACTAGGGTTTTGACCCTTCAGATCAAGTCAATTTTTTTTTTATTGCAAATTCCTGGTGGGTTTTTCAAGATCTCAACTAGGTTGTCTTCCGTTTTTCCTGGGTACCTCTTTTTCGTGCCTCAAAATTTGTGTCGTCAAAATTTTCTCAGTATTCCTAAATCCTTCTGGGTTTAAATTATTAATATTTTTTGGGTTCTCAATAAAACTTCAAAATTCGTGCTAGGGTTTCAATTTTTGCCTTGGAATTTGTTTTGCAGAACCAGTTTTTGTTTTTTGTGCATTATTTTTTCATCACCAATTTGACCACAAGGTACGTGATGGCATCTCTGACGAACATAATGCTCGAAAGTAGCCAAAAGTTCAATGGGAAGAATTATAACACCTGGAAGCAGCGTATGCTGACCATCTTTGAGTATCGGTGTCTTGATGTAGTTGTTCTAGGTACATCACCTCGACCTATTGTTGTTGGAAAAGATCAGGACAAATGGGATGAACGCAACCAAGAAGCCATCATGCTCATCAAACTCTCTGTCATAGATGAGCAACTACCTCAGGTACCGTATGGCAAAACCGCTACAAAAATTTGGGATTATTTGAAGGCCCTTCATGAAACCTCCAACAAGAGTAGAGCGTTCTTTCTCAAGAACATGCTTTTTTCCATCATGACGGATGAAAAAATGTCCTTATAGGAACATTTGACGAAGATTAAGGACATTCGTGATCAACTGGAAGCAATTGGTCAGAAAATGGAGGAAGAAGATATGGTGTTCATTACTTTGAAAAGTCTCCCACGTTCGTATGAGCATTTCATTGAGACGCTAAATATCACCTCCTCCAATGTTGATCTCAAATTTGAATATCTTTGCAACAAGCTTTTACAGCAGGATCGATGGCAACGACAATTTTGAAGCAGTTCCAATTCCACCTCCACAAAGCAAGCGTTCTCTGCCAAATCTTCTACTAAGAACAAAGGGAAGGCACAAACTTCTCAGCCGAAAGGTTCTGGTTCTTCTCAGGACAACAAGAAGAAGAAGAACGTTCAGTGCAATTATTGCCATAAATATGATCACATAAAGGCTGATTGTCGCATTCGACTGGCTTCTGAACAAAAGAAGCAGGTAGGGTCTCAACAAAAGGCACATGTCACCGAACACACTGAGCAGAAAGAGTCTGCATTCTATGCGTTTATGGCCAAGAGAACTGTAAATCCGGTACATTCTTCTGCCTGGTATATCGATCCAAGGGCATCGCGGCATTTTACTCATCGTCGGGATTGGTTCACAAAATTTGAAACATTCTTTGATTCTGTCATTTTTGGAGGAGGCGAAGAGTACACAGTTGCTGGTAAGGGCATTGTCCAGATTCACTCAGGAGGTAAAAATTTACTCTTTCTTGATGTTTACTATGTTCCCGGCATGGAACATAATCTCCTCTCCGTTAGTCAGATCATGAGGCATTTTCCCCTATTGGATGTTGTTTTCAGTTCCTCCACTTGCAACATCATTGATCGGGAGACTCGTACTACAATCACTATGGAACTTGAGGATCACGGTCTATATAGACTTGTTGATTCTAGTGATTCTTAGGAGCACGCTTTGGCAGCTAGGAGCACTTCCATCAGCAAACTTTGTCACCAACATTATGGGCACTTGAATGTGCACTACCTCTCTCAACTGTCTCGGGAGAGTTTGGTTGTTGGTCTACCTGTAATCCAAACTCAAAATCATGGAGTTTGTGGACCCTGTCAAGCTAGCAAGCAGCATCAGACACCGTCCTTAGATGGTGATTCTTGGCGAGCCTCCAAGGTACCTCAACTGGTTCACGCTGATGTATGTGGGCCAATGAATACTCCTTCTATTACTGGGTCTAGGTACTTTTTATTGTTTGTTGATGATTTTAGTTAGAAAATGTGGGTGTATTTTTTGAAACATAAATCAGATGTGTTCATCACATTTCAGCAGTTTAAAGCCTTAGTTGAGAAAGAATCAAGTTCTCACATTGTTACTCTAAGGTCAAATAATGGGGGGGAGTTTTTTTCAGCTCACTTCTCCTCTTTTTGTGCTACACATGGCATTAAATGACAACTCACCACACCATACACCCCTCAGCAAAATGGTGTCGTTTGAACGTAGGAATTGCACCATTATTGAAATGGCTCGTTCTATGTTGGAGTACAAAAATGTACCTAAGAAATACTAGGCTGAAGCAGTTTATACTATAGTCTACCTCCTAAATCGGTCACCTACACAGGCCATTAAGAAGATGACTCTTGAAGAAGCCTGGTCAAGATGTAAGCCTAAGGTGGGCCACTAGAAAGTCTTCGATTCTACAGCGCATGTATGCATTATAGACGCCAAGTGTGCCAAGTTGGACTCCAAGTGCCAGACACTTCTGTTTACTGGTTATAGCAACAATCACAAGGCATATAGGTTAATTGATGTGGAGACAGATCATCTCATATTTAGCCGTGATGTTGTGATTGATGAGACTACTGGTCCATTTGTTCCTACTACCAATTTTGCGGATCAGCCTATGTAGGTTCCTGATGAGGGTGTTCGTCTTCCTCTTGGTTCCCCTGATGGGAGGGCTTTAGAGCATTCTGACTTTGAAGATGAGGAGTCTACTAATCATGATATAGCACCACCTGATTTTCCTCAGGATTCACATCCAGATGACTTTGTTCCAGAACTCCCAGGAGATGTTGTTACTCCTATTTCAGATGTTGGCACCTCTACTCATCGGCCTAAGTGGTGGCTCAAGACTATTGAGGATCTTCATGATGATGAACTCATTGAGAGCAGATCAACTCGTAGCAAGAGCAAGCAACAACACACCATCAATTTTGCTCTTATGGCCAACATCTGCAGCATCTATGAGCCTCAGACATATTCAGAGGCTAAAGGAATTCCAGAGTGGGAAAAGGCTATGGCGATAGAATATCATAGTCTTCTAAAGAATCACACTTGGGTTCTTTCTAACCTTCCTCCTAGGAAGAAACCTATCAGTTTCAAGTGGGTTTATAAAGTCAAGTATCATGCCAATGGTACTCTCGATAAATACAAGGCCAAATTAGTTTCTCGGGGATTCACTCAGCAGGAGGGCATTGATTACAAGGAGACCTTCGCTCCTACTGCCAAGATGAGCACAATTCATCTTCTTCTCACTATTGCAGCCCAATTTGGTTGGATAGTTCATCAGATGGATGTCAAGAGTGTCTTTCTCAACGGTGAGTTGTAGAAAGAAGTGTACATGACATAGCCTCCTAGTTTCAAGGTTGCCAGAAAAGAACAGCAGGTATGTAGGCTCATGAAAGCACTCTATGGACTGAAACAGGCGCCTCGTGCATGGTATATCAAGATTGATTAGTACTTGGTTGATCATGGTTTTCAGCGCAACCCTTCTGATAGTAATCTATATTTCAAGCACTTTGGTGATGATATTCTCTTTCTTGTTGTCTATGTTGATGACTTGATCATTACTAGTAGTTCATCACATTTGATTACGGCAATCAAACAAGATTTGTATCAGGATTTTGACATGACAGATCTGGGGCTTCTCCATTATTGTTTGGGTATTGAAGTTTGGTAGACCGCTGATAACATTTTTATCTCTCAGTCTAAGTATGCTCAAGGTTTGCTTGACAAATTTCGGATGCAAGATTGCAAACCTGCTTCCACACCTATGGAGAAGGGGCTGAAGTTGTCAGCCAACTTTGATTCACCTTCGGTCGATGAAACAACATTTAGGCAACTAGTGGGCAGTCTCATCTACCTCATTGCCACTAGACCTGACATTAGTTTTGCAGTGAGCTACATTTCTCGCTTCATGACAGCTCCAAAAGTTTATCATTGGATTGCAGCGAAGCGGGTGCTGAGATATGTTAAGGGCACTTCAGATTATGGCATTCTCTATGGTAGATGCAAGGATCCAAAGCTAATTGGTTACACAAACTTAGATTGGGCAGGTTCAGTCGATGACATAAAATCTACTTTTGGGTATGTATTTAGTTTGGGTACCGGTGCTGTAACAAGGACCAACAAGAAACAACAAGCAGTGGCTCTTTCCTCGACTGAAGCAGAGTATCGAGGAACTGTCAAAGCAGCATGTGAGGCAGTTTGGCTCCTCAGGATGCTTTCTGACATGCACATGTCACAAGCAGGTCCTTCTCCCTTGTACACTGATAATCAAGGGGTGCTCAAACTAGCCAAAAATCCAATCTTCCATGAACTTACCAAGCATGTCGAGCTTCATTTTCATTACATCCGCAAGCTAGTAGAAGACGGATCAGTTTAGCTGCAGTATGTTCCAACAACGGATCAGACTGCAAACATTCTCACCAAGTCTTTGAGCCTGGATAAGTTTGTCAAATTCAGGGGGCAACTTGGTGTTGTTGATGGATTGACCATTAAGGGAGGGTGTTAGAATATTTATTAAGTTTGTTTATTAATGGTCAATATCATTTTGTATTGTATTAGATAGGTTGTTACTGTTTCTACAGTAACCAGTAGGTAGATAGTTAATATCTACAATATTTTATGAACCTCTTTATAATGTAACTTTTTTCTTGTTAATCTAAGAATACTTTTACCATTTTCAGTATTGCATGCTTAAAGATGCAGCTTTAGTTTTATTTGTTGTGCATGGATCACCCTATAAAAAAAAAATCTAATATAATTACTCTATAAAATCTAATATAATTTGATTTAAAAATTAAATTAATTTTGATTCTAAAAAGTATTAACATATTCATTATCTAATTTTTAAATACAATTTTTAAGTTAAATTAACTATTCATTTATCAAAATACAAATAAATTAAATAATAATAAATGCATATCTACAAGCTTTACAATTTGTTATTATCACTAGATATCTCTTTTTTAATGCCAAATTTACCTTCTTATTTAGTTAAACCCATCATTAATTATCTATATTAGATTATTTAGAATGGATAAACTCTTTCTTGGCATTTCATTATCATTCCATTTCTAATTTAAATCACATCCATTAGAAAAGATAATATATATAATTAAATATTCTAAATTGCACAAGAGTTGAAGACATAGTTAAATAGGTAACAATTGATTTGTACTTTGTAGTTAAAACCATAAAAATGTTAGCAATTCCTATTAGATTGTTTAGTTTTATAGGTGGTTATTAGGCAGTTATGTAGTTAGACATTGTTCCTCTTTATATATATATATATATATATATATATATATATATATATATATATATATTTGTTGTTCTTTAATAAAAATGTTTCTAAATATTCATCCCTTCATTTGGTATTGGAGTGGGCAATGAAAAAGGTAATGGCATAAAGAAGAGAAGATGACTTTGGCCAAAAGTGTGTGGTTGCAAGGCGTGGCAACCCAGACACTTTGAATAAGATGTTTTTGAATGCTAAGGATGCAAGAGCATGAAATTTCCAGCTAACAAAGGTTATTGAGTATCTTGTGCATACCAACACTAGCCAAGACAAGAGCACCATCATCTATTTCTTCTTGTGCATGGAAAATTGGGGTACCCTCTAGGTAGGTTAAACACCACCAAATAGGAAGTATCCATGGTAGCTTGAGTAGCATGTAATAACAAACTTAAATGGTGAGCATAGAAAGAACATCATCACGTGGCCTGTGCATAAAGAATTCAAAAGTCGTAACTATGAAGGGAGTGTAATATGGCAGCTTCATTTTTAATGGATTATGGTAGCACTGAAGGATCTATGTAGTATCAAGTTAAAAGGTAAAGTCTGCTAAAATCTAGTGTTTTATAAATAAAATATATTGAAATATTTAAAATTTTCTAGTTTTGTTGTCGTATAAGTCTACCACCAAGCATACCATCCTATGAAGATAAGGAGTGTCAGGTTAGAAATCTTTTTTTTTTTTTGCTATTGGTGTTTGTGTTATTATAGGAAAGAAGAATCATCAATATGTAACAAATAGAACAGTAGAGGGTATTGCAATTATCTAAAGGATTATGAACATTGCAAAAGGGAATAATAGAGATATTTTGTTTGTTTTTAAGTCTATAGACTATATTTGTGTAGAAAAAAACAATGGTAATGCTTTCTAAAGTTTGAGTGTTACATGAGGAGGAGAATTGGTGTTAGGAATTTGGGTTGCACTATTAAGATCTATACACTAGGTCACCTTCCATTGTTATTGACTAGTCTATGCCTCCCACCATTAAAATATATATAATGACTTTTATAGGAAGCCACATAGATACTACTTGGATCACTTTGAAAAGAAGCATAAGAAGGAGACCCATGAAGAGCATAAGCAATATGTTTCTTTCTAAAAATACTCTTGGTTTCAAGGGTAAGATGTTTGCTAAGAAGAATTATGTAGAGAAATCTTTGATAAAGCATAATTCCTATGCATGAACAAAATACCACTAGATGCGAAATGAACGATAATATTCAGGAAGGATCTTGATGTCTACTAACTTGCTAGACTAGGATCCAACAAATCATAATTGAGGTCAATGAATATGGTCTTGTGACTAGCAAAAAATGTCATATGGGGAAAATATAACTTGATAAATGACGAATTCATACTTTGAGCCTTCTCTATTGGAGGGTGGTGGCATTGAAGGATGGAGGATTTTCATCTTCTCATGTTAGCTTCTCACTTTGAGATGGTGCTTGCATGAGAAGAATTTTGTTGCTTTCTATTTTTCCTTTCCTTCCAACTTTCCTTATTTATGTTGATGAATTATATCCTTGTAGCAAAACAAAAAAAGATTTTGAAAGACCACCAAAAAAAAATTCATTTGATTTTGAATAAATTGCAAGAAGTGAAGTGTGGTGCTATGAAAAAATGTCATTCTCTAAAGGATTTCAACTAGCATCTCAACAACAAAACTCATCAAGAAATGCAAAATGTAAGACAAAATATTTATTTGTGTAGCAAACTTCATGCTCCAACGGTGAAACTCAAGTTAATAAACTGAAAACAAATCAGTCAATTAAAGGATAATTTTTCCCTGCAAACGTGAACTTTGACAGGGTATACAACTGAAGAAAATAAAATAACACTGCAAGCCTACAAGACCTTAAAACTCATCTTAGCTTATCCTCTTTTATTCAAAACTCAAAAGCCACAAAAAGTGAAATACTCCACTCTTTTTCTAAGTATACAGTAAATTATTGTATGAAACCAAAAACGTTGTGATTAAGGTGAAAGAAATATTATGCCATTCTAAACTTCAATAAACAGAGTAGCGATGACTGGAATTCGGTAGACTGTGTTTGAATGGTTTATTAGACATATATCTTGATTTTAGGATAATCACTAGTTATGGATGAATAGGTAAATGTTTTTATGTCTCAAATGTTATTGTTGTGTAGCAGGGGATACTTTCATTGGTGTTACACCATCAGATGATTGCTATTGTTGCAAGCACTTTGAGGAACTGGCTTGTTGTAAAAACTGCCATCCCCCCTAGCAAGAGCCCATGCTGACAATGGAAATGGTGCTCATTCACTGCATTTCTAGAGACGATAACATTTATTCCAATAGCTTGGCCCAAGTGATTTTATCACAGAACTAAGTAGTATATCTGCAATAGTTTGTTTTACTAGAAATAAACTCGGTTGCAACAATGTCTAGGTTGTATCCAGGGCCTAAATATGATGGTCATTTGACTGTATTTATGCTTTTTTCTCTGAAATATAAAATAAACAGAGTAGCGACATTTATCTTCTATCTTCAATCTTATGAGGTAAATGTGTTTGTCCAATGGATGAACTCGAGTGCTAAACAATCGGGGGCTTGCATAATGAAGCTACGTAGATGAAGTGTTGAAATTGGGTAATATACCAGATCACACTTTTGAACATTATAGATGATATCTTTGATAAATTTGAGAGACTAACGATCAAACACTAATTACCTTTCAATCACAAAAATCAATTCAGTTGTTATCAATTGTTCTCAATTGTCAGCAGTATTGTGAGAACAGAAGTTTTATTGTGATGAGTATGGGTCAATTTTTCCAATTAGTGCTAGTGCTGTGGGTGGTGGGGTTACTAGGCCCTGTGGAAGGCATAACCAGTTCAGAGGCCATGAAGCAATTCCTTGTTTCGCAGAACAAGGCAAGACAAGCATTGGAGTTCCCTAGCTTACATGGAACCTCACGGTTACCGCTTATGCCCGTAGTTATGCGAGAGAGAGAGAAGAAATGACTGCCTCCTTGAACATTCTGAAGGATTGCCCTATGGTGAAAACATATTCTGGGGCAGCGGCCCATCTTGGACACCTCTACAGGCAGTGAATGCATGGATTGATGAAGGGAAGTGGTATATACATGCCAATAACACTTGCACAGGCTCAGATTACACACATTATATACAGATTGTGTGGAAAACCACCACAAGTGTTGGGTGTGCTATTATAAGATGTAAGAACAGGGACACATGGGTTATATGTAGCTATATTAGATGGATGAACTTGAAATGCTAACGATTAGTCTCATGCTCTCTATCCCTTTACTCTTCCTCTCATGCATCCCCCGAAACATTCACCCATATGCCCGGTTGCTGTAGCTAAATGCTCTGCTCCTACTAGTCATTGTAACCGGCACTATAAAAATGAAGTTTGAAAGCCATTTTAACAGGTCCGATAAAAATCTTTAAAAGGCACGATAGCCAAAAAAATTGCCGTCAAATAATGTTTAGTGCCACAAAAACCAGCATACACGCACCCATACATTGCCAGGAAAAGAGACAGAAGAAAAAAGAGACAAAGTGGGGCACACCTGGTCTGTTGTTGAGAGGACCTGTTGCTTGCCCAAAGAACCTGGACCCACGTGGTCATGAACTTTTGCTCTGAACTTCGCGCCCTTATGATTTGCTGAAAACCCTTGTCGTTTTTGATGAAAAATCCCTTCTCGTGCCTTTGTTCCTCTGTTCTATGTTGTTCCCCTTTCTGTTCTCTGTTCGAAAGGGAAATTAAATTAGCATATTCATTAAAGCTGCAGATGACACGATTGAAGGTTACGTCCAATATTTGGGAGGGAAACGGAAAATTGGGAGAGAAGTAAAAAATATATTTTAAGAAAAGGGTTTTTTTTTTAATTGTCTTAAATAGGGGCTTTATGTAGTAGTGACCCCAATAATGGTTGGATGTAGACCTTTGTCTCTTGTTCCTCTACTTGTATTTGAAAGAGCAGATAGAGACAGATCATACTATAAATAAATAAAACTGAACCAAACTAAGCAAGGTTACTTTTTATCGCTTTATAATTGTCTCAGTTGGATTTTTTTTCTTAGGTTTATTCGAAGACTACATCTGTTAGAACTTTTTTGATTTCATCCTGATTAAATGGAGAGTTCTCTTGCATATGAGTATAAAGATATTGATATGGGAGTTATTGATTTCATTATAGTTACCATAATGATAATCAAAGGATTATCAAGATTATCTTTTGACATTCAATAGTAAACTAAACCAATGATTTGATAATCATTGGTCTAGAAAGCATTTATATGTCATTTGTATGGAATAAAAGTCAATAGAATCAAATAAACAATTAGGTAATACTTTTCTTGTAACAAAAAGCTATGCCTATTCATTACAATTAAATAGAAAAAAAAGGAAATTGATATAAGATCTATTCATTTCCTATCTTAAGAAGATTATTAGTATTGTTAAGAATATGCGTTGACTTTCATTAGCTTGCAGAGGCAAGAATCAATAGTTCCTAGCAATTATTGTGAAAGGTTATCATATTTCAATAATGATTAGAGCTATGTACATGAAATTGGTTCAAGACCTTGATGGTAGGTAGCTTAGCCCAAATATGAAAGAATGGGTTTAAGAAAAGCTTATAATAATAGACTACTTTTTAGCTCATCAAGAAAGTTAACAAGGTCTAAAAAGTAGGATTCAAAAAGCATGTTTGAAACTTAAGTGCAAACTTCTTTTATACAATGAAGTGGGTGAAATGGATATGGGTGCATGGTTACATTCTTAAATCTACAAATCACATGGGTGCTATATTATAGGAATGTGAATACATACTACACATTTATATATGTAAATATAAATACATACATGTGATATACCTTCCTTAATTAGTTTTATTAAATTCTTATATTATTTTGGATGATGCATTTCGATGAATATGAAAAAAGAATGACTTAGTAAAATTTCCTACGATGCTTGCATATGAGCAAGAAGATGTGATTATTTTCCTTATGAGTACATGTTCATTTGATTATGAGAATGTTTATGGTGTACTTTCTTGATATGCACTTACAAAAATATTATTGAAAGGATGCATGAATATAGACATGTTATCGTAATAGTGGCTTGTGCTTGCAAAGATTTACTTGTTGCTTGAGAAATGTTGGGAAAAAGCAACGTGGATGGTAAGTTGTCATGTAGCTTGTATAATTGATTTATATATGTGCACAAGCATCAAGTATGATGACATTTTTGGTGTAATCCTTGTGATGTTCTAGATGTTGAAATTTCTTATTACACGTATTCCATTACTCCTATTCAATGTTGCATTGCTAGTTTTCCTCGTGTTGGGTCGGGTATTCTTCGATGTATTGAAGAATTTTGAGGAAGTCTTTCACTTCGTGGTAGGGCAGAAACACACTCTTACAATGTTCTTGCCCTCAAAGTGGATGAATGAGATACAAGGTCAAAAGGATCCTATTAGGAAGGCTCAAGTTTTAGTTGTTATATAGTTTGGCTATCAACCAAGAGGTCTATTGTAAGGGAATTGATCCCATATGAATTTCCTTGCAAATGGCACATGTACTCCAAATTATTAATTTAATATAATTATTTAATCTTATTCTTATGCATTGGACACATGTCTATCTATGTGCATGATGTTGTGTAATTTGTGAATTTAATTGTGTTAGAACTACAAAGGTTATTACAATTTTAATCTCCAATTTTAGTGTGAATGTATGTAGAGCTTAATTATAACATTTTCTCATGCTTAAATATGTTGTTACCATGAAGATTAGTCAGATCTTTAAGGTAGTTCATTTGTTAAGTAATTAAAGGAGAATTTATCTGTTAATTTACAATGTATGTGATAATTGGCACAAGAGTATCCAAAGATACATTATAGGGATCACCCTCTTGGGTTTTGCAAAGTCCAAAGTGGAGAGGGAAATCCTAGCAAGATTTCACTTGTTCGTTGGCCAATCCTCAAAGTTATAGACAATTGAATTTGGAAAATTCATAGATAATTGATGAGATAATGTTTGGTTCATTTAAAATACACTCCATACTAAAAACAACACCTTTGACTTCAACAAGTTGTAGAATGTACTAGTAGCAAAAATAGGTGATGAGACCCACACCATTAGAAATTTGGAAGAACCATCTTTCTGACAATATATTGCTCACTAAAATTTGATATTGTATGCCTAAGTTATGCCAAAAAGACAAAAAGCACTCCTTTAGGGAAAATGTGTAAGAGTTGTTGATGAACTCAAGCATCCAAGATCGCTTGCAAAACCAAGATTAACCTTCTAAATGAGAGAAATAAGAGGATGAAATGTTGGAATATAGTGCAATAATAGAATGGCAATACTATCACACTTGAAATGATACAATATGCATAAACACTCCCTTGAATTGACCAAGCTGATATGAGCTCATCTGGACTAGATAAGAGGGAGAGGTGAGTGTTGAATATATAGCATAATGTGGGAATACAATTCCAAGAGGGGTAATAACTCCCAAATAACCAAATTAGGTGAGAGTTATGCCTACTTGGAAAATGCCAAATAGGTGGCATAACCTACTCAGAAAGAGACAAGAGAGTGGTTTTGTGAGGTGGCATAAAAGGCCAAAAGAGGGTGTTAGACTCAACCACCCAAGTGTGGGTGAGAGCGACACATTAATCAATGGATTACGCCATGTTTCCTTGCATAAACCATGTCTCCTATAACATAAGTATGCTTAATAATGTGTAGGAAAGATAAATATTAAAAAAACTACACTAACACCCCCCCTTAAGCATAGCTTAGGTGGGTGAAAGGATGAAATAATGCAAAGATGGGTCCTGGCTACAAGACTGTGTTAGGCACCCATGTATAATGATAAAACCTCTCAAAAAAATTTGAGAAAGTGAGAACCCGTAGGAAAAAACTCCCCCCAATAGAGAAGAAGAGGGACCATGTAGTCCCTAATGTAGAATCTCTGCCATTGTTGGTGAATGTGGGATATCCAAGGAAGAAAGACGACCAAGGATGTATGCAGGATATCTTCCCATTCTTAAAAGGAATATGAAGGAAGAATGATGGAAATGTATGAAGTCTCTGAATTCTGCTCAGGTGTTCCCATGTCGATGTCGAAATTTGTCACCATCAAATTAGGTGTTCTAGGCCCCATTGTGGAAGATGATGATCCAAGACCTAGTGGAAATGGATGTAGAAAAAAATTCAAAGAGAAAGATATCTCCTTTGAAGAAAAAGGTGCCTCCTCCAAATGTTGATCAATGGTAGCCACAATCATGGAAAACTGTGAAGAATGATCATGTGGGTAAAGAACAAGAGGTTCGAAGGTTCCCCCTCAACATCTAAAGAAGAAAAAGAAACTTCATCAAAGAGAAGATGTATGCACTCAATTGTGTCCTCCAAATCTATAAGATAGGACTCAAAAAATAAACCAACAATGTCTGTAAAGTACTCATCCCACGTAACTATGTCTGGAAGACAATGAATGTCCTAATGTACTTAATCAACATAAGCCATGGATGTAGCAATACCAGTATCATTAGAAACAACAAGTGATGTAGGAGATGGAGTATCTACACATGTCTCTTGAACCTCAGTAGAAATAATACCAATATTGACTTGACCATACTGAATCTCCTAAAAAATGTTCACACTAGATGCTTGAGTGTGTACATTGGTTGAAGGAACATCAGAGGAAAAATGTGAGAAGGTGTATACTCAAGATTGATGATTTTCCTCCCCAACTTCAACAATATCTCTGCTATACAAATCCTGAATAATCATAGAATTTGGTGTGAAGTCAATACTCTTTCCTTCCCCACCATGTGTGATCTGATAGATAGAATGGATATTTGTTGACAATGAACCTAAACACAAAAGACATCATTGAATGATCCTTCATCTATGTCAACAGATCCTTTCCCACAAACACACATATATGTGTTGTTAGCCATTAGGATGTTTGGTGACAAACAAGTTTCAAATAAAAGAGAACATACTCTATGATGAAGCCATGTGATGTGAAGCTCCAAAATCAAGGATCCATCTCCTTGACTCATAATCTAGAACTACAACAAGTGCTTTCCCCTTTTGTTTCTATGACTTTGGTTTAGAAGAAAATGATGAATCCTTTGACATAGTTGAAGGTGAGTTGATTTTATTCTTTGTTAAAAGATGCTTCAACTCATCAATTTGTTTCAAATAACATTGATGTTCATCATGCCCAGATTTCTTGCAATATGCACATGCGGGCTTCTCCTTTTGAGATGATTCCCCCTTTGAGGAAGAGGATTCAAATTCTTTTTGTGGCTTGTTATTTTTCTTCTTTTGTTTCTGATCAGGATTCCCTGATTCTTTATGCACCTTAGGCTCACTAGCCACCAATGCTTGTGACTTGGAAATCTTGATGAGACCCATTTGAATTAGCTTGGATTCCTCTTGGATTAGAAGATTTGAAAATGCATCAAATGTAGGCTCAACATATGCAGTTGTCATAGAAGTCCTATTGGTGTGAAATCTAGAAACAAACACTGAATACTCAAGACCAAGCTTGGATAACACATTGAGAATTAATTGCAAATCCTCCTTAGTAATCTTCCAATCCTTTAGTTGTGTTCTTAGTTGCTTAATCTTGGAGATATATTCTCAAATGTGATTGAAACTTTTTGGTTCAAGATTCATCAAATCATTATCAATTTGATAACCCCTAATAATATTAGTTTTACCATACAAATTTCCAAGAGTCTCCCAAGCCTCCTGAGGTGTCTTACATCATTCAAGATGAAATTGTAAATCAAAAGAGACAAGTGAACAAATGTAACCAAGAGCTCTCTCATGACTGATCTCCCATTTTGCCTTAGCATCAACATTAGTAGGTTCAGGAATATATTCTTTTACATAGTCTGTGCAACCTTTTTGCCTTAGATAATTCCATACTGATTTTTTACATGATTCATAATTATATGGAGTTAGGAGCTCAATTTGAGATTTCCCCATTGTACTAACACACAACAAAGGAAATGAAAGCAATAAAAAAACCACAAGATCACCTCCCTGAATTCACTCAATCAATGATCCCCCCTAGAAAAATATAATGGTGGCACTTTATAATTTGTGCATTTACAATTTTGGAGTTGTTACCAAAGTTTTACAATGTCTAAAATTAGGCCCAAATACTGAAAGTATAAAATAATCTCAAAATAGCACCAATGTGTAGCTATTGGAAAAATATTAACTTTCAAAAAAAGAATCACCTCAATTTGAGGTCGTATGTGAAAGTTACAACTGTTTTAAGTTCCAAAAATGAGAGCTGTCCTTTATATCTACTGAGAAAACTATTTTTTTGGAAAATTTGGATCACTTGAGAAAAAATTGATCACACCATTGTGAAGCCTACGAAATTATATTTCAAATAAAAAAAATCTTGCAAAATGGAGTCAGGATGACTGAGTTAGAGGCCTCTGAAGTTTGACTATGAAATAAAAAATGCAAATAGAGTAGGGGTGAATTTTTAATTCCACCTTGCTAATGTAATGCTAACATCACTTCCAAATTTGGTTGGTTGCTGTTAAATTTGGAGGAACTACCAAAGATAGAAACTCTGCCAATCTGTTTAGAACTTCACCAGATTTAGATGACCACCAACTAATTTTGGAACCTTGCCAAAGTTGACAAAATAAATAGAAGAATATCCGATAATGGAAAAGGTCCCAAAATGGGGCACGCAGGGTGAGGCGCTTTGGAACTCACGACAAATTTTTTGAATTTTTTTTTAAAAATATTTGAATGGTCATTTAAGTTTTTTTTTGTTTTAATAATAAAAAACTTTTAAATAAAAAAAGAGGGGGGCACTTTTTCTTAAAAGTCTACACCCTTTTAATAAGGGTTGCATCTTTTAAGGGGCACAGGGCCATATGAGTGACCTGATACCTTTAGGTACAACTTTTTTGACTTTATAGTTTTTTAATTTTTTTAGTTTTTTTAATTTTTTTAGTTTTTAATATTGATTTTTATTTTATTTTTTTAAAAACAATGATATTAAAAAAAAAAACAAAAAACCTATCAAATAGAATTTTTGAAGGCATATAAAATTTGTAGGAAATAAAAAAATAAAAATTCATGAATATTTTTGAAAAAGATTCACCTCGAAATGCATGCAAGGGTATTCGGGCAAATTTTTTTTGCCCCAAATTCAACTTTGTCCAAAATGGACAAATTATATATGAAAATGGGGGGTTTTTGGGCCTTGTGGACTCAATGGTGTAGTTTGGTTTGTCTCAAAATGCTCCCAACAAAAGGTCACTACTGAATCTCTCTCAATTCAAGAAGGGGCTTGTAGATCTGAAAGCTTTTATACCATGTCAGAATTGATGGACTTGAGAATTCAATATCACCCACAAAAACAAGATTAACCTTCTACACAAGAGCAACAAGAGGATGAAATGTTGGAATATGCTGCAATAATAGAATGATGATATTATCACACTCGAAATGATACAATATGCATGAACACTCCCTTGAACTTCAACCGAGTTGATATAAGCTCATCTAGACTAGATAAAAGGGAGAGGTGAGTGTTGAATATATAGCATAATGTGGGCATATAATTCCAAGTGGGGTAATAACTCCCAAATAACCAAATTAGGTGGGAGTTATGCCTACTTGGAAAATGCCAAATAGGTGGAATAACCTACTTAGAAAGAGACAAGAGAGTGGTTTTGTGAGGTGGCATAAAAGGCCAAAAGAGGGTGTGAGACTCAAGCACCCAAGTGTGGGTGAGAGTGACACATGTAATTGATGGATTACCCCATGTGTCCTCACTTAAACCATCTCTCCTATAAGCTAAGTATGCTTAATAATGTGTACGAAAAATAAATATTAAAAAACCTACAATAACAAAATGAAGGACTAGGAGGGGGCAAGGGGTTATCTATACAGATGACATCATGTTGACATCAACAAATATTCTAGGAATATTCCTTTCACCTCCGAAAAAAATTGCTTTCTTGTAAACAAATTTTGTTGTTGGAAATGCCAATTTTTTTTGGAATATTGACATGTTAACCCTCATTGAAAAATAGGAGCAGTCACCAGTAATTTTTTTGGTTGGTAAAAAATATTTTGAAGCCGTTGAGGAAAATTTTATTGTCATTGGAAAAAAATTTGGGGCCACGACCAGGACTTAAAACTGCCATCGGTTAGTTGTGTGGCAATTGTCAGTGGCTATAAAGGCTACTGGGTAGCACACACAACCACTGACGAGCACATGGGCCCATAGGGCCTACGATTTGCAGGTACCCTACAGGTACCAATGATAAATGCAGCCTAGAAAAAAACATAAAATACATAGCCCCAAAAATTCTACTTGCAATTTTTATATTTTTTATATATTTTTAAAAAAAAATTAAAAGAAAAAGTCTTAAAAAACCAAAAAACACATACCTCTTTTTTTGCTCACTTTTTTCGATACACATACATAAGAATCTGTACAAGGGCTATACGAGCCCTTATACAAACATATTTATCTCTTAAGCTCCCAATGCCAAAATAGGGTAAATTTATAGTAAAAAATTGTTGAATCAACCTCTAAAGTCCAATGGTGAGGTCCTTTTCACACCAAAATGCATGAAAATCATAGCTACCCTTTGAATCTAGGAAAAAACAACTGCTACAAACCCTTGTAGATTTGATCTAAAGAGTCCAAATCAAGCAAAGGGGATTCTAGATCTGAAGTCTATAACCCTTATTGAAGAAATAAACCTCATAAATCATGAAGGGGTTTGTTGAATCAAGGCTTTGATACCATGTTAGAATTGTGAAAAAGCACAAACTACGATCCATAGGATTAAAAAAGGAACAAGGACACCTTCCATGCAAGAGATTTGTAAAAGAATAATTGTTGTTCCTCAACAAGAAAAAGCTATAGTATGAATTGAGCAAGAATCGTCAAGAAAAACAAAAGTCCTCAAAGGTTGAGAGTTCGAGAGAGCAAAAGATATATAATACAATGAGGGTTGAGAGCTATATAGGAGAAACCATAAATGGTAAAGGGTTTAGATCATGACAAGTGTCAACATCTCATACAATGAGATAGAATGACCTAATAATAGCTCACTTTAGTTAAAAAATAGAAAAGCACTTAATTAACTAAATAAAGAACTCTTAATTTTATCTTAGTACATGGGAACAAATTAGACTAATAATTAATTAAATATGAATTAATTAATAGCTAATGCATGATTACTATAACACTATGCACTCATTCCAAGGGACATGCGGTAGAGTATTCTTTTGTCTTGAATATTTTCTTTGTTTCCTCTCCAACTTGACATTCATTACAGATTGCATTGATAGGCTTTGTAATCTAAGTTGGAAAATCTCTCACAACATCAGTAGAGCTGATCTTCACTAGGCTATCAAAATTAATGTGACCCATTCTTCTATACAATACCCAACTTTCATTAATTTGAGACAAAGCATTGTGCACCACTACCTTTGAGTTGATAGACACTAACTTATGTCTTTGTTCCAACAACAACTAGAGTATTGGAGCTTCCTTTTTCTAATTTCACAACCACCATTCTAAAATACAAGATTATATCCTCTGCTACACATTTGTCCTGCACTTAGAACATTATTCTAGAGAACCTTGACATAAAGAAAATCATTTGTATTATGCTTTCCGTCAAAACTAATTGAACCTTTTTCCACAAATCATAGCAGATGTATCATCACCAAACTTAACAAGGCCACCATAATACTTTAAAGCTTTAAAAAATTACTCTTAATACGTATCATATGATTTGAGAATCCACTGTCAATGATCCAGTAATTAGATTCTCATCTCTAGCATGAAAAGAAGTCAACATAGTTCCTTCAATGCTATGACTTATTTCTTGAGCACTTTCCTTCACACATATTTCAAGATTATTAGAATTAGTTACAACATTTAAAGCCATGAACAAGCATTCATCATTCAAAGATATCAAGTTTCCACAATCCGTATTGATAATTGTTGAATATTTTTGGATTTGATTGTGTGAAAATTTGATGCAAAAAATTTTCACACAATCAAAAATAAAAATATTCAACAATTAGCATTCATCATTTCTTTCATCTAGATAATATGATTCTTCATCATTAGATACAATATTGTCCTTTTATTTATGTTCATAATAACTCTTCTTGAAAAATTTACCCTTATGATCCCTTGTGTTGTCATTAGTAACTTTGATTTGACATTTAGATGCATAATGACCTAATTTTTTATAATTGAAAAATTTGAAAGGTAGCTTACCTCTATATTTTCTTGTACCATTTTCAATCTCCTCATAATTTTTTCTTCCACCTCATTAAGATCATCTATATTTGATCCATCATCCTTTTCCACTTTGCAAACTTTAAAAGAAGTTTCTTTGTTTGTAGCATCTTGACCAAACTCTCTCATTTCAAAAGAAGTTAAAGCACCAAACATTTGATCACTAAAATAATTATCCAAATTTTGAGCTTCCTCAATAGTAGAAACTTAAAAAAAAAAATTCTTTAGGTAGAGCTCTTAATACCTTTTTTAACAACTTTGTTTTCATCCAACTTTCCGCCAAGACCATTGATAACATTGACAACTTCATCAACTCTGAGCATATGGGCAGTAATATCTTCATATTCAAACATCCTCAGGGCTTCAAATTTGGCTTTGTAGTTCTGCATCTTTTCTTGTTTGACCTTATAATCTCCTTCATAGATACCTTATAGCTTTGTCCATATCTCTTTATCACACTTCAAACTTATCACCTTTCCAAGTTTTGAATAAAAAAAGACTAGTCATGATTGCATTCCTTGCTTTTCCATTAATTTCATAATCCTTGATCTCATCATCACTTGTCAGACCATTTTTAGACATACTATAACCTTTTTCAATATATTTCCAAACAAAAAATCCAAGAGAAACCATAAAGGACTCCATCCTAGCTTTCAAGTAGGTAAAATTTATTCCATTGAACAAAGGAGCTTTGACACCTTTCCTGTGTGCCATCCAGATCTACCTCAAGTGATTAAGCTTCTTCTTGGGAACCATAACTCTAATACTAATTATTAGATGCACAGGACAACTGAGAAGGGGGGGTGAATCAATTGTATACTTTAAAACATTCAAACCCTCAATATATTTTTAAACACTGATCAATCAATAAACCCTTAACATGTATTAATAGAATGCAATCATGTAGAGTAGTAATAGAAAACATCAAGCACATAATAACATCAAATTTATGTGGAAAACATAAGAAGGGAAAATACATTGTGAGGATTAGCTCACTAATATATAAATTGTAACACTGAATGTACAATAAGACTCGCTGCCAAGGGCTCACTACCCATAAAGATAAAGAAAGGCTCACTTTCAGTGGCTCACGACTAAAGAAATCACTATCTAAAAGAAAGAAGAATAGAAAAAGGGGTGGCTCATTTCCAATTATGAACTGCTAGTAACGCATCTCTCTTATGCCAAAGGTACAGTTCCACTGAAGCACAAACAACTCATCAAATAGACTGAAATGTAAACACCTTCTACTCATTACTTTTGGAAGTCATATTACATCTAGAAGTCATAGGAATTAAGGCTCACACTCAGATCATCATTCTTGATAACATTCACATCTTTCACATTATACACACTAAACTTAATCCACATAACAATTATCCTTGCATTTATACCCTTCACAACCTAAAACAATCTCAATTATGTCAACCTTAAGGAAATGTATACACCTCAACTGTGCAACATCAAAAAGGTCAAAACCAAACACTTCCACCAAGGAAAGAAGTGAAGGAATACCATGCCAGTACTTAGTTAGGACCCAAATCTACACCTACATGCTTCTCAACACTTCCTCAAACAACAATTATTCTTCATAATTAGCACTAGCATGCTATATTGGCCAAACCTACACTAACACTAACAAGCGACCACAAGCATGACTCTCTAGGTCCAAAAATGTCTCATAGACCACACAAAACTATTCCAAAACATCTCAAAATATTCCACATCATCAAATATTTGCCACAACTACTATAGCCACCTGAAAATAGGTGAAGCCACAATAGTGGTTTACAATTTGATGGAGGAAGGAAAACTAAGAAAAAATGACCCCATGGCAAAAAAATTGGTTTTAGGTGTTCGAATGAACCTACAAGTTCGACTGAACCAAAAAGGGGTTCACCTGAACTAGAGTTTGAGCGAACCCATTAATTACTAAGCCCACATTTCCTACCCAAAAAACAAAGGGGAAAGTATATTGAAGGGTGGTTCGCTCAAACCCCTACGGGTTCACTCAAACCCCTATGGGTTCACTCAAACCCCTAGGGGTTTGTACGAACCTCCCTTATTCCTCATTCTCCCCCCTGAAACACAAAAAAAATCCTAAATTTTTTCACTTCGGAGCTCGTTTTGAACATGAAAATGGCAGAGACTTTACAAAACCAACTAGAATCAGGTAGTCCTTGGAACGAGCTAACCAAAAAATATAATTTTAATATGTTTTGGTTTTATTATGTATTTATTTTTTTAGTTTTATTAAACATAAGTTTTCATTGAAAATGAAGGTCTCTATTCTGCACATGTGGAAAAGTAGTAGATTATCAAAAAAAATTAAAAGATATGAGTGCACCAGATATTGAAGTCCTTGATCCAACAAAAAAAAATTGAATTTTGATATATTAAAAAAAAGTTACACATTGTACGATCGCGCTATGTTTGAATTGTAATTGGTTTGACTTTGAAACTTGACTAAAGAAAGAATATTCAATAAAAAACTATCTAACCAAGTGGAAGCACTAGATATTGGAGTTACATATCTAAATTCAAAAGAATTAGAATTTTATCCTTCATGGAAAAAAAGTTGTGTAATACGATGTGCGTCACTTTTTAAAAATGTTGTTTTCTGGAAAGAACCAGTTTTTGCAGGAGATGAAAAAAGAAGTGCAATCTGATTCCAAAAATTTTGAGAAAAATATATTTAGAATCTATAGACAATATCATGAGACTCTAGTTTGAATCATCTTCAAATTCCTCACGGTTTAGCCATTATAGGTGACCTAAAGTGAAGATTTAGTTAAAAATAATAATTTTAGTGTCTAGTTTGGTAAAAAATTGTAAACCACTATTGTGGGATCACCCAACTTAAGAACACATTTATTATATGCAACGATAAATATTGGCACAAACATTCAACACACATTTAAAAACCTTGCATAACAACTCAACACTTGAAACTTTAAGGGAATGTATATAAAAAAATTATAAGAATGTTCCCAGATCTACAACACCAGAACCTTCACTATGGAGAAATGCAAAGCAATCTCATTTCTCCTAGACACCTTGTTTCACCAGATAGGCATATTTTCAAACACATCTTCCACTATAGTATGATCCAAAACCTAAAAGTTTGGATATGACGCCTCTAAACACCTCTAGTAATCACGTCCAAACCACATGGGAATATCTTCAATCATGAAGAAATGCAGGGAAAAACACTGAACACCACTGTGTCACACTGAAATCTCTTTTATTTAAATTTTCTCAAAATCACTTGGAAACCAAGTGAACCAAATTCATCAACAACATTACTAACATTTGTGCAACACATCTATAACATCTGCAACATGCAACACTTTCCAACTACAACAATCTCCCCAAACACAAGTCAAGCCAACAACCTTTGCAACTATATTGAAGTAGGACATCAATGAAAACTCCAGCATGTGTTGACATTAATACCAATAATTCCAAGCACATCATCAATACCAATAGCATTCTAAAACTCTTTTTATACAAGGGGTTGAAATCAATGGAAACACCCAAGAAACTCACAAACAACTCAAGCTTCCAATATCTCCAAACTTCCAACAATCTCCCCCTTTGTCATTAATAATCTGCCTCTTTATCACTAATCTAATTTTTTTAATAAATATACTATTTATTGAATTCTCAATTTTACCACCTCCTACCATTCATTGACTAAAAACAATTGGTTAACTAGTTAACAAAAATTCATGTTTCTATTTTTTCTTGAGTCATTGTCAAGTTTGCAAATTTCCATGCATGTACATGACCCATGTGTTAGACACACAAAACAACTAAGAGGGGGGGTGAATCAATTGTACATTAAAAAATTAAAAACCTCATTAACCTTCAAACCCTTACTATACATCAACATGAATGTAAACTAATGAAACATAAAGACATTCACAACCATACACCATAGAACACTATATTTACATTGAAAACCATAATCAGGGAATAACCATGATGAAGATTAACTCTAATATATATGAATAATAACCTCGATTACAAAAGGCTCACCATCAGAAGGGATCACTACCTAAAAGAAAAGAATGGCTCACTTCCAAGGGCTCACTATCTAGAATGGAAAGAGAATAAAAGAATAATGTTAGAAGGAGGTTTGCTACCTCTGCGAAACAAGAATATCCACCACAAAAAATATACACCATCCACAACCTTCGACTCACTACCTTCAACAAATTTAGGTAGAATGAAAATGCAGACACCTTCTGCTCACTACTTTTGGTATCCTTAGGCATTTAAGCTCCAACTCTGATCACAAAACTTGACCACACTTGCATCATTTCACACTTCACAACACAACACAAAATTTTCCAACAATTGGCTTTGCATATATATTTTTGGTGACCTCAAATAACTTCTCTAGGCCAACCTCAATGAAATATATGTGCCTCAAATGTGCAACCACCAAATAGGTTAGCACCAAACACATATACGATGGAAAGAAGTGAAGGCAGACCAAACCAAGGGTTAACTAGAACCCAAATCTATACCAACATCATACACCATGCTTCCATAAACAAAACCATCTTCACAATCAATGGTACCATGCTAGGTTGGACAAACCTACACTAACACTATCAAACAATTAATTCACTCTTCACTAGGTGTAGAAACATCCTATAGACCATGTAGCAACACCACACAAAATCCTAAAATATGAAAACATCATCATAATATTAAAAAATACTATCATCCTATGCAACCATTCAGACTACCACAGACATTTAACTTACTATCCAACCTTGCAAAACAACTAAACATCAAAATCCAATATAAGCACATTCCAAAATCCAAAAGACAAGAAATCTCAACATGGAGAAATGTAGAGCAATTCCATTTCTTCCAGACAACCTTCTTCATAGGAAACACACTGTTAGACACATCTTTCACTATTGTATAATCTAGAACCTAAAAATTTGGCTATAAAACCTCTGATCATCTCATCTAAATCGAAAAAGCACATATTCAACCATTAAGAAATTTAGATCACAATGCATAACAAAAACCTATCACCTTGTACACTCTCTATTCTCAAAAAATCTTGGAAACCAATTTAACCAGCTACACCAACAACACTTGCTCAACACCACAAACACCTTCTCATCATCTCCACACTTGAGGTTGACATCAATGTTAACATTAATGATAACAAGGTACAAAAATTGTAAGGAAACAAAGTTAGCGGAACAACTTCCTACACTAATATCATGCATACCACAACACAATGATTTACATGGGGAAAACCCTTTTGGGAGAAAAACCCCACACTCTAAAAGTTGCTCAATATATTATTCAGAAATCAAAAGATTACAATATACTTGTAGAGCAAGCTTCTAACAACCACTAGAGATCGAGAGATAACATGACCGCTAACAGAATCTTACAATACACTACCATCTACATACATCCTAGCTGCTTCAGTAGTGGACAAAGCAATCATAGCCTGTCGCTTACTCATACAACTAATTGTAGCAACAAATAAAGTAAAAACATAAGAATTGGTGGATTTTCTGCTATCAACATCACTTGCCTAGTCTGAATCCACATAACCATGAATATCAAGGGAAGTCTCGTCTTTAGTCATATTACTATGATAGCATAAGGAATAATCTGAGGTAGCCTACAAATATCTGAAGACTCTTTTAACTGCATCCCAATGAACTCTACTAGGATTAGACATATATCTAGTAAGAACTCCCATTGCTTAAGCAATGTCTGGTCTAGTACAAACCATAGCATACATCAAACTTCCAACTGCACTCTGGTAAGGCACTCTGCTCATGTCTTCCATCTTTGATGGAGATGTTGGACAATCTAAAATAGATAACTTTGTTCCAACTGAAACAAGAACACACAATGGTCTATAATCCTACATATCAAACCTCTGTAAAATTGAGTTGACCTACTTGCTTTGGCCAATCCATAGCTTTCTATTCACTCCATCTCTTTTAATTTCCATCCCAAAAATGTGTTTATTTGCACTAAGATCTTTCATTTCAAATTTAGCAGCAAGTTGAGATTTCAATTTTGAAATCATACCTTTCCCTCTACCAATAAATAACATATCATCAACATATAGTGGAATAAATAGGAAATGAGCGCCATCAATTTTATAATAAATATAAAGATCTGATTTAGAATGCTCAAATCCCAAACTCAACACAAATGTATCAAATTTTTGGTACCACATCTTAGGACTCTGTTTTAAGCCATACAAAGATTTCTTGAATTCGTAAACCTACTTACTTTTTCCTTTCACCACGTAGTGCTCTAGCTGTGTCATATAAATATCCTCCAAATAACCATGAAGGAAAGTAGTTTTCACATCCATTTGCTCAACCACTAAATCATAAGTAACAACAATAGAAAGCAAAAATCTAATGGATGTCATTTTTGCAAAAAGAGAAAATATCTCACCATAGTCAACACCCTCAACTTGAGAGTAACCCTTCACAACCAAACTTTCTTTGTACTTCTCAATACCTTCATCCAAACCAAACTTTTTCTTGAACACCCATTTACAACCAACAAGTTTTCATCCTTTAGGCAATGATACAAGATCCCATGTATCATTATTTTTCAAATATGCCATTTCTTCATCCATAGCTCAATCTTCTAGGATTTTGCATCATTCATACCTAGTGTCTCTTCTACAAATCTGGGTTCATCCATGTTAGTATTTAAAGAAAAAATGTATCTCCAATTATCAGGTGAATACCTTTCAGGTGGTTGGCTATGCCTTGTAGACCTACGAACAAGCTGAGTTGGAGGTTCTTCCTCCTCCTCTGAATATTCAGAGCTAGATGAGCTCTCCTCAACTTCTTGTCTATCCATGGGCCTTGATTCAACTTTCTTATGTGTAGAAGGAAATTGAATCACATCTTCCTGTATACTTAGTTCTGGCTGCAATGTAACAGAAGAAGGCTTAGTTTCTCTAAAAATAACACTTCTACTATGTATTACCTTCTATAATATAGGATCTCAAAGCTTGTATCCTTTCACACTATAACTATATCCAATGAAGATATATTTCACAGCCTTGTTCTCCAACATTTTTTGCTTCTCCTTTGGCACATGTGCATATGCATCACAACCAAAAAATCTAAGATGTCTTAATGAAGGCTTGCAATCTTACCATGCCTCTATAGGCTTTTTATCAACACGAGCTGATGTAAGAGACATGTTAATTAGGTAATAGGTAGTGACAACAACTTCAATCCAAAACCTTTGTTCTAGGCCAGTACCACTCAACATACTCCTAGCCTTCTCCACTAGTGTCTTGTTCATTCTTTTTACAACTCCATTTTGTTGTACAAAATACAAAGTTGTCTTCTATCTATGAATACCACAATCCTTACATAATCTATCAAAATAATTAGAGAAAAAATTACCACCATTATCATTCCTCAAACATTTTATTTTCTTTCCATTCTGCAACTCAACCATTGCTTTAAATTCTTTAAATTGGCTGAAAACTTCAAATTTACTCTTTACAAAATATACCCATGTCCTTCTACTATAATCATCAATAAATGAAACAAAATATGCGGATTTACCAATTCAAGGAACATCTACAAGAACAAATACATCATAATGAATAAGATCTAATGCACCACAAGATTTATGAGAACTCGAGTAAAATTGAATGTAGTTTTGTTTTCCATAAATTCAATGCTTATAGAAACCAAATTCAATATTACAATAAAAAAAACCTTCAACAAGGTTTTTATTTTCAACGTCCTTAGATCCTTTTCTCTAATGTGTCCAAGTCTCTAGTGCCATAACATAGTTTTCTCTGCAGGTAACTTTGTCTTGGAAGAAAGAGCACCCTTGGGTACCCAAAATCCATGACCATCTATTGAAGGTGAAACCCTCACTTCTTCTATAAACTTTTTTTTCACAAAAGTACTATTGCACTCAACAGTGCATGCATCAAGCTTATACAATGTCCCATATCTGACACCTCTAGCAATCACCATAGCACCTCTAAGCACTTGCATCCTGCATCATAAAATACTATGTGCACATCTGCATCTATTAGTTTTCTCAGATATAAGAATTTTTGTGCTAATCCAGGGATATGCAACACACCATTAATCCTTTCTATTCTACCATCAAGAAACTTGATTTTAACTTTACCATGGCCAATAATGTCTCAATGAGAATCATCATCCAAGTACACCTTACCTCCATCAAATTCTTCACATTAAAAAAATAATTGATCTTTATTAAAGGTCATATGAAAAGATGCACCTGAGTCAATTAACCATGCATCATTACCTGCATGAGTTGCAAAAGCTACAATGAATGCATCACCATCTTCCTTCTTAGACTCAAAGTCATAATCAAATTTCTTCTTTTCTTCTTTGCATTCCTTATGAACATGTCAAATCTTACCGCAGTTCCTACAAATAACTTTGGACTTTCCAGGAGATTTAGATTTCCCCTTGGACTTGGATTTTTCATGCTTCTCATTCTTCTTTCATTTTTACTTAGGTCTTCCATGAACATTTAGGGCCTCCTTAGTAGTGATCGATACCTTCCTCCCCATCTCTTCAAAAAGAAAAGAATGTTGGTATGTGGCGATTGATCATGCTATATTGTATAGCCCATGGTATATTGTACACCCTGACACGTATCCTTGCCGAGGTCCTAGGCTGGGTTGGGCCCTGGGTGGGGGTTCAGGGGCAACAGCCCCTAAAAAGTGGGGGTTTGGGGGTGGTAGCCCCTGAGAAAAAATTTCCTCCTACTTTTTTGGGTCATCACTGAAAAAGGGAAAAATCAACGAAAAAAAATAATCTGATTTTCTAGAACCCAAAATTTGGAAGCTTCTAAGCTTGTTAAAAAGAGGTTTGGATGGGTATTACAATATGATGAAAAATGCGATTATTCACAAGATTGTAATAAGTTTTGCATTGGATAATAAAAGTATTAGATAGCTACAGTTTGGTGGATGTAGCCCGGATTGGGTGAACCACGTTAAATTCTCTGTGTTATGATTTATTCTGCGTGTGTTTTAGTTTCTTTGTTTATTAATTAAATCTGCATTTAATTGTTAGATATCTACCTTTCTAACCCTAAAAAGTGGTATCAGGTTGGGTTGTGTTTTGATTATCATCTATAGGAAGCTCTCACGGCTGAGTGGGAGCAATGGCAGACGAGGGTAAGAGGGTTGAAAAGTTTAATGGGAAAAACTATCAGTTATGGAAGATGCAGATGGAGGACTATCTCTATTAGAAGGATTTATGGCGGCCATTGGAAGGGAAAACAAAGAAACCTATAGCAATGTCTGATGAGGATTGGGAGATCTTGGATAGGAAGGCTCTTGGCAGTATTTGTTTATGCCTAGCACAAATGGTGGCATTCAATATTACAAAAGCAAAGACAACTCAAGAGTTGATGGAAACCCTGGCGAAGTTATATGAAAAGCTATCTGCTTCGAATAAGGTATTTCTTATGAAGCGTTTATTTAATATGAAAATGGTAGAAGGTGGGTCAGTTATTGATCATTTAAATGAGTTTAATAAGGTCACTAGTCAATTAACTTTTGTAAAAGTAAACTTTGATGAAGAAGTTAGGGCTCTTTTGATTCTGTGCTCTTTGCTTGAAAGCTGGAATAGCTTGGTAATGGTTGTTAGCAATTTTGTTTCTGGTTCAAATACATTGAAATTTGATGATGTTGTTGGTGTTATTTTGAGTGAGGAAATCCGTAGGAAAAGCTCAGGTGGAACATCCACATCAGGCAGTGTTTTGAATGCAGAAAGTAGGGGTAGAACAAAGGAGAGAGGAAACAATTCTGGAAATCGTGGGAAGTCACAAGGAAAATCAAAGGACAAAAGGTCCCAATCTAGAGACAAGAGGGATTTCTAGTATTGTGGTAGGTTGGGTCATTTGAAGAAAGATTGCTAGTCTCAAAAAAATAAAGGAGACAAAAAGGAAGGAAGTAAAGGGAAAAATGTGGTAAGTAATAAATCTGATGAGGATGCTTTGATTCTTTCCCTTGATAATGCTGATGATTCTTAGGTGTTAGATTCAGGGGCTTCATTTCATGCTACCCCCCATAGAAGTTATTTTCTTGATTACGTCCAAGGGGATTTTGGGTTGGTTTATTTAGGAGATAATGAACCCTGTCAGATTGTTGGAAAGGGAAGAATCAAGATTAAGTTGCAGAATGGGAATCATTGGCTACTACGTGAGGTAAGACATGTTCCAAAGTTAAGCAAAAATTTAATTAGCAGGGCAACTAGATGATGCATGTTGTGTTGTTACATTTAGTGATAAAAATTGGAAAGTCACAAAGGGTTCCTTAGTGGTAGAAAAAGGTGTGAAAGTAGGCACCTTATATCTTTGTACAGGTCATACTGTTCCTTCTACTTTAATTGTTACAAAAAAAGATCAATGTTCAGGAACAATTGCTACAGTTCAGCAGGTAGAAGATCATATAGTTGATGTGGACTCTGAATCAACACTGTGGCATAATAGACTTGGGCATATGAGTGCAAAAGGTATGAAAGTACTTCATTCAAATAATGTTTTACCAGGTCTAAAATGTGTTAATATGGATTTCTGTGAAAGTTGTGTGTATGGAAAACAAAAGAGAGTAAGTTTTCTCAAGGATGGGAAGCAAAAGAAAGATGAGAAATTGGAGCTTGTGCATATGGATGTATGGGGACCAGCTCATGTATCTTCTCTCAGTGGCTCTATGTATTATGTTACATTCATTGATGATGCAACTAGGAAGGTATGGATTTATTTTCTTAGGCAAAAATATGATGTATTTGAAACTTTTAAAAAATGGAGAAGCTTGGTTGAGAATGAGACAGGTAAAAAGATAAAATGTCTCAGATCTGATAATGGTGGTGAGTATTGCAGTAAAGAGTTTGAATATTATTGTTCCTATAATGGTATTCGTAGGCAGAAAACGGTTCTAAGGACCACAAGAAAATGGAGTGGCTGAGCGCATGAATAGAACAATAATGGAGCATGCACAGACTATGAGATTGCATGCTGGGCTGCCTTTAAAAATGTGGGTAGAAACTGTAAACACTACTTTTTATTTAATTAATAGAGGCCCCTCTAATCCTTTGGGTTGTGGTATTCTAGAGGAAGCATGGAAAGGTAAGAAGGTGAGTTATTCTTTTCTCAAAACCTTCAGTTGTGAAGCATTTACACATGTAGATTATGAAAATAGAACCAAGCTTGATGCAAAATCAAAGAAATGTGTATTTGTTGGATATGGCATTGATGAATTTGGTTATAGGCTTTGGGATTTTGAAAATCAGAAAATTGAGAGAAGCAGGGATGTCATATTCAATGAGAAAGTATTGTACAAAGATCTGTTGCTACAACATGAGAAGAAAGAAAATGATTATGTAGTGTTGAATGATATTCCAAACAATAATATTTCTGTGGTTCCTCATGCTGGGCAACAATAGCAACAACAAATACCACAAACTCCTGTTAGACGATCTTCAAGGATAAGTAGACCTCTAGAAAGATTCTCTCCCTCTTTGTATACTATTTTGTTAACTGATGCTGGTGAACTAGAATATTATGATGAAGCTATGCAGGTGGATACCAAGGTTTAGTGGGAGCATGTAATGGAAGAAGAAATGGACTCCTTGTTGAAAAACTAGGCTTGAGAATTATGCAAGTTGCCTGCAGGTAAAAAGGATTTACCAAACAAATGGGTTTATAGGTTGAAAGAGGAGGATGGAGGTAAGAAAAGATTTAAAGCTAGATTAGTTGTAAAGGGATTTGCACAGAAAAAGGGTATTGATTTTGATGAGATTTTTTCTCTAGTTGTTAAAATGACTTCTATTCATATTGTTTTAAGTATTATGGCTACTAAAGATTTGCATTTAGAACAGCTTGATGTTAAACAAACCTTTCTCCATGGTGATTTGGAAGAGGAAATATATATGGACCAGCCACAAGGATTTGAGGTCAAAGGTAAGGAGAAACTAGTGTGCAAATTGAAGAAAAGTGTATATGGCTTGAAGCAAGCACCTCGGCAATGGTACTTGAAATTTGATAGTTTTATGGCTGAGCAAGGCTACAGTTGGTGTAATTTTGACCATTGTGTTTATTTTAAGAGGTTGGATAATGACAACTAAGAACCCACTACATCTTCAATCTTCAATATAACATAAGTACTCCCAATAGCCATAACAAGAGAATCCCATGAATCAGGCAAATAATAAAGCAAGATCTGACATTTATCGTCCTCATCCATTTTGATGCCAACTGATGCCAATTGAGCCACCAATATATTGAATGCTTCTAGGTGATCTATAATTCATCCACCCTCTTCCATTTTCAAGGAATACAACTTCTTCCTCAAGAAAATATTGTTCACTAAAGATTTGGCCCGATAAATCTCACCAAGCTTGTTCCATAGTTTCTATGCAGAGGTTTGTTCATGGACATTAATTAAAACAGAGCCTACTAAGCACAATATGATTAGACCCTTAGCTTTACGGTCCATAACATCATATTAAGCAGCTTGAGTAGGATCTGTAGGCCTTGAAACATTCTCATCAACATCATCCCATAGATCTTGATCTATCAATAGATCCTCCATCTTTAGCTTCCACATCTCAAAATTATTTCCAGAAAATTTCTCCACCTCTATTCTCCTTGATGAACTTTCCAGTTGAAAATTCCTACAACAAGATCATAAAGTGTCTTCTACACATGCTACCACTCAAATATGGATTAGTTCAAAAAACCCAACAACCCACAACTAAAACCAAATGTGATCAAGCTCTGATACCACTTGTAAGGAAGCTAAGGTAGCAAAACGACTTCCTACACTAATCTTGAGAGGAGAAATATGTAAAACTTTATAGATCTTTCATAGTTCCAAAAAATTAATTAGAAATAAACACAAATATCATGCATACCACAACACAATGATTTATGTGGGGAAAACCCTTTCAAGAGATAAACCCCACACTCCAAAAGCCACCCAATATATTATTTAGAAACCAAAAGATTACAATATACTTGCAAAGCAAGCTTCTCACATGAGTATCACCACTAGAGATTAGGAGACAACATGACCACTAGCATACTCTCAGAATACACCACTGTCTACATACATCCTAGTTGCTTATAATAAGATTTTTGGAACCTTCTAGAATTATGGTTTTACAAGGTTAGTTTTCCTTTGACGTGTTTGTGAAGCATTTTTTCCTTAACCGTTTTTTATTTTCAACTTTTATATGTTTTTGGCTTCAGATGTGTGCACACTCAAAGAAAAGTGTTCCCAAAAGGCGCACAATGCACCACATGGTGGTTGCACGACTTTTGCTTATCGCTTTCCTTCCTAGGAGAGGGCCGTGACACATGTCAACTCAGTGGAGATTTTCTCAAGGATGATTTTCACAAATTTGAGAATCTTTGCTTGCTTAACACGTCATCTCTTCGCTGCAGGTAGTTTACAATTTTAAGAAGTGATCTTTTTTGAGGTTTGTTGGAATATGTTGGGTATTTTTATTTTCAGGATGGGAACTTTGAGTCGGCATCATCGAGCCACATGATTGGTTGACTAGACTTTTGCCAGGTTGTTTTTTAAGATCTGATTGTTTACAGATAATGATATTTGCTAAATATCTAAAGGGAATTAATGCGGCAGTTGGTAATCAATGAATAAATATTTCCATGACCTAACTAAAGATCTACAATCAAATCATGAGCTATCAAATGCCAACATCTGGCAGCAATTACTTCGGGAATGTGGCAACGATTCTTTTTTTTTTAGCTATAAATGGGAGGTGACAACAGAAAGAAGAAGTTTTTTCCAAGTTCGAAGTTTTAGTTTCTTTTTTTGAAGAAAAAATTTCTTTAGTTTTCTTTAGGCATAAAATTATTTTTAGAAGTAATTGGCAGAACATTGCTTTTCTCTAGCATGTTATATAGTTTTAACTCAGAGTATTATTGGATTGGAATTTGACCTTTGTTTTCTGAGTTCATTTGATATTCAAGCACAAACTATTTAGAAGAAATATTTGAGATTGTGCATGTTATGGCCTTTATCAAGTTCCTTCTTTATGCTTTCGTTTAGAATGAAACATTGTGTTAAGCTGAATTCAAGTAATTTGAGTAGTTGATTTTCATGCTATAGGCTTATATGGTATGATAATAAGAAATTGGATTATGTCTATTGAACTTCTCTACTTTCCTAAAGGGTTGTTGTTTTTCCATATTATGTTGTAAGAAGAGAAAGAGTTTATGCATTTTCTAAATGTTTTTGTGTTAACCTTGAAATTTTTTATGCTTGATCAGACCTTAATGAACACTACCTATGGGGAGATTTAAAATATTGCATTGTGCTTGTATTTAGCCTTTGTTGCTCGTTCTCTTCCCAACAATGAAGGGTTGTGGCATTCTATGTCTAATATATCATTCATAGAAAGGGGATTGTATTTAAAATGTTGAAAAATATTTGGTGCATCACCATTTTCCTATTTTATGTTCAAATTTTCTTCTACCCTTTTTCCCAAAACTCAGAGAAGAGTCGACTTTCTATAAAAATCCTAGAGGTATTCAATGAGGCACAAATTGGTCCCCCACTCATTGAATTTCCTATAAGGCTATCAGAGAGGCACAAGCTTTGATGATTAACAGTGTTAATGGAAAATCATTGACGTGTCAATGGGAAAAAACCTTGATGTGTCAGTGGGAAAAACCTTGTTGTGTCAGTGAATTTTTTTTTTGGGGTGATGCCCTGTACCCCATATATTGTTATGAGTGTACAATATTTTCATGATCGGTCACCACATACATCCTATCAACAATAAACTGTATATAATTGCAAGGTTGAGACACATTTTCCCAACAAAAATATCCAACAATCTCCCCTTTATCATTGATGGAAACACTAGCTTTGAAAAACCATCAACGACAAAAGAAACCATGCATCAAGTAGCACTCCCCCTTGAATATTTATTACATTTCAAACTTCTTTCTTTTTCCCCTTTCTAATGTTTTTCAGGATTCTTTTCTCTCAACATTTAACATCAATGGAAAAGGGAAATATCTGCAAACTTCACTTTAGGAAACACCTACAAACAACTTTCTTTCCCATTTACTTTCTCTCCACTACTCTCTCTCCACTGTTCTCTCTCCATTGCTCTCTCTCCACTGCTCTCTCCCCACTTCTCTCTCTCAACTATTATCTCTCCACTTCTCTCTCTACATTTGTCTCTTTGCACTACTCTCTCCCCTTTAGGGGCACAATATATGCTCCCTATGACTACACCAACCAAAGACACCACTACGTACTCCCCCTAAGAGGTAGCCTTCATCAGTGTAGGACAAGTAATAAATCTTGGATTGATCACCTAGACAAATGCACCACCTCATGCATCTAGTTGAAAGGAGGGGCAATTCTGCCTAAGATACTCAAATGTATCTTTTAGAAGAGAATTTATGAAAATATATTCTATTTGATTTTTTTAGGAACATAACTCCAACTTCAATTCATTCTTAACAACTTTCTCTCTTAGAAAGTGATACTAGATAGATATATGCTTTTTCCTTTAATGTAGTACCATTCTTTTTGAAATGTTGATAACATTTGTATTATCACACAAGATAGGAATGGGTTCATCATATGATACTCTGATATCCTTTAGTTTCTACTTTATTCATAACACCTATGTGCAACAAGATGCTATTGTAATATATATATTTTGTAGTAGATAGTGACACTGAATCTTGCTTCTTACTCAACCAAGAAACCAATCTGCTTCCAAGAAAGAAAGCATCTCCACTTGTACTTATTCTATAATTTGTACAACTTTCCTAATCTACATCTATATAAGCACTCAAAGATAAATCAATATCCCTAGGATACCATAAACCGAAGTTCAAAGTGCCTTTCAAATATCTAAATATCCTTTTTACTACTGCCACATGTGATTCTCTAGGATCTTCTTGAAATCTTACAACAAGACATATTGCATGTATGATATTTGGTCTAGTAGCAATTAGATATAGAAATCCACCAATCATGGACCTAAACTTTCTCTAATTTGTCTTAGGAGATTCATCATTTTTTCTCAACTTACAAACAATAACCATGGGAGTACATAGTGGTTTAGAGTCTATTCCAAACTTTTTTAATATTTCCTTGACATACTTTATTTGTGAGATGAACATAGCTTTATCAAATTGACTGATTTGTAGTCCAGGGAAAAAATTTAGGGTGATCCCACAATAGTGGTTTATAATTTTTGGCCAAAGTTGACATTGAACTGAATTTTTAACTAAATATTCACTCTTGGGCACCTATAGCTGCTAAATAACGAGGAATTTGAAGATTGTGAAAACTAGTGATTTGTGACATTTTGTCTCTAGATTCTATATATATATATATATATATATATATATATTTTGTGGAATTATATTGCATTTCTTTTTCCATCTCCTTCAAAAGCTATTTTTTAATAGTAAACACCATTTTTAAAGAGTGATGTTCACCATAAACAACATAACATTTTTTCTATGAAGGATAAAATTCTATTTTTTTTTAATTTAAATTTGTAACTATGATATCTAGTGCATTCATTTGGTTTCATAGTGTTTTATTGTTCATATTTTTTTCTTAGTTAAGTTTTGAAGTCAAACAAATTACAATTTAGGAATAGGAAAACTGTATACAACATAAAAATTTTTTGTATGTATTGAAATTCAGTTATTATTATTTTCTGAATCAAGGACATCAATACCTAGCATGGACATATTTTTCAGATTTTTTTTTGGTAATATACTATTTTTTCACATGTGTAGAACAAAGAGCTTGATTTTTGGTGAAAAACCTACATTCACAAGAAATAAAAAATAAATATAATAATAAAATTAAATATATTTAAAATTGTACTTTTTGGGAAGCTTATAATAAAGACTACATACTAACAAAAAACAAATTTTAAATGAAGTCATTTGATCTTCCAAAAGGTAAATCAAAAGTTTTTTTTATCAACATTATAGGTATGGTTTAAAACTAGCAGGGTTCTATACAAGGGGGTTTGATCTAAGGTGGTTTGATCAAACCCTCTTCAATTGGAATCCTTGAAATGGAAAATTTCAAGGCTTAAATATTTATATTTTCTAAAAATATGTGATTTCAACAAAAATCAGGATGTCCCAAAAAGTGTAAACCACTATTGTGGGATCACCCTTCATCTCCCCAAACATTGACATTTCAAACTCATTTTGTATATCCTCTACAAACCTTTTACACATTTATTTATTTCATCAAAAGATTATGTTATCAACATACACAACCACAATTGCGATTTGATCTCCCTCAACCTTGAAGTTAAGATTGGTGTCTATATTACCCTTTTTTAATCTCTGATGTAATAAGTACTTATCCAATCTTGCATACCAAGCTCTAGGAACCTGTTTGAGTCCATATAAAGCTTTATTCAACCTACAAACCATATCAAAATCTTCTAATAACTAAAAACCTTCTAGTTGTTCAATGTACACCTCTTCATCTAACTCACCATTGGAAAATGCAAAATTGACATCCATTTGATACACCTTGAAGTATTTATGAGCTGCGAAAGCCAAAAACATCCTAATGGCTTCCATTCTTGCTACTAGAGAAAAAAATCTCTTCAAAATCTATTCCTTCCACTTGTGAGTATCCCTTACACACAAGTCTAGCCTTGTTCTTGGAAACTTCTTCATCCTCATTCAACTTGTTCCTAAAAACCCATTTAGTTCCTATCACATTCTTATTTTTTGGTCTTGGGACCAGTTCTCATGTCTAATTCTTCTTAATCTGGCTTAGTTCTTCTTCCATAGATTTGATCCAGTTCTCATCCTTGCATGATTTAGTTACTATTTTAGGTTCTACTTCAGAGAGTAAACAAAAGTTAACTTGTTCCTCTATCATAGCAACTCTTCTCCTTATTAATACACCTTTTCTCTTATCTCCAATTATTTTATCTTTAGAATGATTCCTCTGCACATACCTAGGAGTCTTAGGATTCTTTTCCAGAGCTTCTTCCTCTTCCACTATCATATCTTTCTCTTTCTCTTCTTATTTTTCTTCTTCTTTACAAGGGGGTTTATTAGATTCATATCCATCTATCATCATTGAGCTTTGGTGTGATTCTTTATCCACTTTGAGATTTTCAATTTCTACTATCTTCTTTGACCTTTTTTTGTAGCATCTATATGCCTTGCACTCTTTGTAGAGTATTTGGAGAAGATTCCTTCATTTGATCTTGCATCAAAATTTCCTAGATTTTCTTCATCTATCTTGATATAACATTTGCTTCCAAACATTGAAATATTTCATAGTGAGAGGTTTTACATACCATAGTTCATTAGGGTTCTTTGAACTGTTCACCCTTGCTTGTCCTCTGTTAAGAATATACACTACAATATTAATAGCTTTTTTCATATAGACATTAAATAGATTTTCTTCCTTCATAATGGTTCTTGCTACTTCTTGAATTGTCCTATTCTTCCTTTCAACAAATCCATTTTGTTGAGGAGTCATAGGATTTGATAAATGTCCTTTTATCCCATGATATTTACAAAAGTTGTTAAACTCATTGGAGGTGAACTTATTGGAAAAACAAGGATAGACAACTAAGAAGGGGGGGTGAATCAGTTATCACAGAATATTAAACTTTTCAAACTTTACTTAACTTAGTCTCAGATATGATGAATGAACAATAAACCATAAACAATCAACACATCAGAAACACAGAGAACATCAAGATTTTTTACGTGGAAACCCTATTAGGGGAAAAACCACGATGGATGTTAGTACACAATATTATACCCTGTTAAAAGTATAATGAAAATAGTAAGGGGAATGCACATGCATTCAAGCACACTTCCTAGAGTTCACTGCTCAAATGCAATAGGGAATCACTACCCAACAATACAAAATAGGATTAAATCTGGAGGGTGTGAACTGAGAAAATAACTTCTACACAAGCCTGATTATAGTTCCAGTTAAGCACAAAAAAAATCCTTCACTCTTCACTGTCACTTTGCTCTATAATCGAATGAATAGATCAATTATCACACACTTGCACTATCTTTGTCTTCTCTCACACCACACACATAATAACTTTGCTCAACCAATTACTCATATATATCCACAACATGAAATTACATCAACAACTTAGTCATCCAAAAATATAAAACATATTTACAATGTCGGCCCAAATTTACAAATAAATTTTCAATGTGGATCAAACACCATCGGCCAATACAATGATGCAACCTAAAACCATATCCATGAGTGTGCCAAACATTCAAATTTCAATCTCCAAGGATCTGCAATACGTTACCACCATGTCAGACAAGAACATGAAAACCTGAACATGCACAAGAAAAATCTTTGACCACGAGCACACCGATCAACCTAGATGTACAAAAATGATGGAGAATGATCTAGAAACATCCACAAACATTAGGAACTAATATAGAAATATCCGCAGCAATAGAAATTATAAAAAACACATAAACTTCAATCAGGACCACTAACAAAGACCACAAAAACACTATCAGAACATAATTGTTCATAGCACGATCAAATCTTCACGTGGACCTTTGAAACTTCTGCTAGATGAACTAAATACTCTCAACAATAAACCCTTTAGTCCACAACAACTGATCTTCAACATACAAAACAAAATAACTTTATGACCTTCACTGTTCCACTGGCAACCTACAACTCTTCTTTTAACAATTTTCTCAATATCCTTGACATATACAACCTTCAATACAATAATGCTAATAGTGTTGACATCAATGAAAACCACATATCAACAACACAACCACAACATCCAACAATCTCCCCCTTTGGGATTGATGGCAACACATGATGTGAAAAACACCATCAACGTAACTCTCAATCAACACTTACTCCCCCTTAGATTCTAACTCTTCTTTACCTCTTCTACATGGTTTTCTCCCCACATGACTCTTCTCCCTAGATAGGAAACAGTTTTTCACATGACTCTTCTCCCCCTTTGACATCAATGGTGAGGATAAGCATTATCTTCCCACATACAATCTCTAAACCACATATCTACACATTTGATTGCTCCCCTTGAGTAGCAACCACATAAACATTAATCTGGATCAAGAAATATAGCTTTGAAGCATATGGATTGATGCAAGTAAATGCATCTCTTAGTTCTTATCAGGAGGGGTAATCACCCCTAGCATTTCTCTGTGATATTCAAAAGTATCCTTCGGTAATGGCTTAGTGAAAATGTTTGCAACCCGTTCTTTGGTAGACACATACTATAGTTTGACTTTTTTCTCATTTACTTTATCCCTCAAGAAGTGAAACTTGATGGATATATGCTTAGTCTTAGAGTGTAGCACTAGATTCTTCGAAATGTTTATTGCACTTGAATTGTCATAGTATATGGAAATAGGCTCTTCATATACCACCCTGATATCTTTCAACATTTATTTCATCCACATCACTTGAGTACAGTTGTTTGTAGTAGCAATATATTCTACTTCAACAGTAGATAGAGAAATGAAATTATTATGTTTGCTCAACTAAGACACCAACTTCTTTCCTAGGAAGAAGGTTCCATTACTAGTACTTTTCCTATCATCTACATCTCCTGCCCAATCCACATCAGTATATGCACTCAAAGTAAGATCATCATCCTGAGGATACCAAAGTCCAAAATCAATTATTCCTTTCAAACACCTAAAGATTCTCTTATAATAGTCACATGAGATTCTTTGGGTCAGCTTGAAATCTAGCAACCATACATATAATAGTCATAATGTCTGGTCTGGTTTGAGTTAAATAGAGCAATTCTCTAATCATTGATCTATATCTTGTTTGATTTACCTTAGGAGAATCATCATTCTGAGTCAACTTACATCTGGTTACCATGGGAGTACCACAAGTTTTGAGTCATCCATGCCAAACTTCTTTAGCATCTCTCTCACATATTTGCACTGAGATATGAAGATCCCCTTGTCTAACTGAGTAACTTGTAGTCCCAGAAATAACTTCACTCTCCAATCATACTCATCCCAAATTCACTCTTCATTTCATCAACAAACCTCATACATAGATTATCATTTCCTCCAAAAATAATCTCATCAACAAAGACCTCAATAATTAACTCTTTGTCATGATCCAACTTGAAATATAAGTTTCTATCAATAGTACCTTTATTGAATCCAAGCTTCAGTAAGTATTTGTTGAGTCTAGCATACTAGGCTCTAGGGGCTTGCTTAAGTCCATATAGAGCTTTCTTCAATTGACAAACCATGTATTCCTTGTTAGTTAGTTGAAATCCATCTGGATGTTCAATATAAACTTCTTCTAGTTCTCCATTCAAAAAGGCTGACTTCACATCAATTTGATGGAATTTATAGTTCTTATATGTAGCATAAACAAGAAATAATCTAACAACTTCAATTCTTGCAACAGGGGCAAAGGTTTCTTCAAAATCAATACCTTCCATCTATGAATACCCTTTACATACCAGTCTTGCTTTATTCTGGACCACTTCACCTTGTTCATTCAGCTTATTCTAAAAGACCCATTTAGTACCAATCACATTTTTAAATTTAGGTCTGGGAACAAGCACCCATGTATCATTATTTTCAATCTGCATCAGTTCTTCTTTCATAGCTTCCATACAGTGTTCATCATTGTAGGCTTCATTGACATATTTAGGTTCAATTTTGGAAATCAGGCAATACTCTTCTGCTATCTTCCTTCTAGTTTGCACACCTTTACTCTTATCTCCTATGATTTTATTTTTGGAATGGTTTAGCTTTACATACCTTGGAACTTTAGGACTCTCTCAAGCTTCTAGCTCTATTGTTCTCTCTTGTGCACTTGTACTTGTCTCTCCTTCTTGACTTGATTTACCAGAACAAATTGAAGTTGTTTTGCTAGAACATGTGGCACAATCTGAAGTTGATTTTGTGTCTGAGCATCTTCCCTTGATTTGTATTGTCTTCATCTGAATCATATCCACAATATTTGGATGATCTAGCAAAGTACTCAACTCTGACATTTGCACTCTCAACCATCTTTCTCAGTCTTCTATTATAGCATAGGTAGGCCTTGCTTTTGGTAGAGTAACCTACAAAGATTCCTTTGTCACTTCTTGCACCAAACCTACCTATATCCTCATCTCTCTTAATATAGCATTTACTTCCAAAGATCTTGAAATAATTAACTGTAGGCTTATAACCAAACCATAGCTCAAAAGGAGTCTTACCAGAATTACCATTTACATTTACCCAGTACAAAGTGTACACAATAATGCTTACAACTTTACTCCAGTAGATGTGAGGCACATTTCCTTCAATCATCATTGTTCTAGCAACATCCAAAATTGTTTTTTTCTTCCTCTCCGCAACTCCATTCTGTTGAGGGATTTAGGGAGTAGATAACTGTCTTATGATTCCATGCTCTTCACATAAAGAATTAAACTCCTTAGAGGTGAAATTACCACCTCTGTCTAACCTTAGGCATTTGATTTTTAGACCTTTCTCATTTTCTGGCATAACTTTGAAACTTTTGAACTTTTCTAGTGCTTCACACTTTTCTCTTAAGAAAGCTACCCATATCATCCTAGAATAATCATCAATAAGAAACATAAAGTACCTTTCACCATGAAGACTCCTGAATTCGAAAGGACCATAGAGATCAGTATGCACCAACTCCAACAAATCATTTGTATGATGCTTTTTGCTCTGGAAGGAGACTCTAGTCTATTTTCCCATTTGACATTCCTTGCAAATTGTGTTAGCAGGCTTCACTAGCTTAGGTAGATCTCTTACTACTTGAGTGGAACTTACTTTGACAATGATCAAAATTCACATGAAACAACCTCCTATGCCATAACCAGCTTTCATCTACTTGAGCAATTAAACAACTTTCACTAGTAGTATTCAGGTGAAAAATATTACCTTCTATCTTTTTACCTGAAGCAATTATCTTTCTAGAGCTTCCAAGTATCCTGCATCTTCCATCTTTGAACTGAAGATCATAACCCTTGTCCACCATTTTTCCAACACTCAATAGGTTGTGCTTCAACCCTTCAACATAAGGAACATCATCAGTGTTGTGCTTACCACCAAGACAAATAGATCCTCTGCCACAAATCACACTAGCATTGTTATCTCCGAATCTTACAACATCGCCGTCATACTTTTCTAGACTTACAAATTTTATTTTGTCACTAGTCATATGATGTGAGCATCCACTGTCAATAACCCACTCATCCTTATCTTCAATTCAGGTCGCAAGAGCTTCTCAACTTTAGCAGATTTAGTAGCCACATGACTATTTTCAATGGTAGCAATGAAAACCCATTCATCTTCATTTCCATTATCTTTATCAGACTCATCATTAGTCACTCCTTCTTCATCATAGTAACATTTATTTTGGAATCTAGATTTGTAGGCTTAGATCTAGGAACTCTTTTAGGACATCTTGATGCAAAATGACCTATTTTACTACAGGAAAAACATTTAATAGGCAACACTCTTTTATACTTACCTTGTCCTCTACCTTCTTCACAATCGCTTCCAATTTTTCTATTTCTCTTTCTTCATCTTCAATCTATTTCATTTCTTCTATACTTGAATGACTTTCTAGAAGATTCCCTAGATCATATCTTTTCTTGTTTCTTCCAGATACAGAGCCTTAAATGTAGTTTAGTCTTGGGAAACGTATTCACCAAATTCACTCCAATTGGCCAATGATATGGTTTCTTCAATAACATGAGCCTTGATTTGTAAGAGGAGGCAATGATCTGAGCACTTTAGCTACAATTTCTTCCTCTTCCAAGGTACCACCAACACATGTAATACCCATCACTAGTTCATTTACTCTCTTCATAAAAGAAGAAATATTTTCATCTTTTCCCATCTTCAAATTTTCATACTTGCCTTTCAAACTTTGTAGCTTAGCCATCTTCACATGTACATCTCCTTCATACAAAGTTTCCAGATTCATCCAAATCTCATGAGCTATCTTCAAACCTATCACATTTGTCATTTTTGAATCTATTAGAGCACTCAACAATGCTTCCATAGCCCTACATTATTCTCAACCTCTTTAATCTCATCAGTAGTGGAAGGACCATTCTGAGGAATAACATATGTATTCTTAGTAATCTTCCAATAGGGTTCACCAATACACCTCAAATGACACTCCATCCTAGCTTTCCACAGTGAGTAGTTTGTTCCATCGAATCTAGGACTGTCCTTGTATGATGCCATCATGGATCACCTCAAGCTTTTAAACTTCTTCAGAGGAACCTGCTCTAATACCAATTGTTGGAAAAGATATACAACTTATAGGGGAGAAACACCAAGATTTTTTATGTGGAAACCTGTTAGGGGAAAAACCACGATGGATGTTAGTCCACAATATTATACTCTATTAAAAGTATAATGAAAATAGTAAGGGAATGCACATGCATTTAGGCACACTTCCTAGAGCTCACTACTCAAATACAATAGGAATTACTACCCAACAATACAAAATAGGATTAACTCCTGAGGGTATGAACCGAGAAAATAAATTCTACACAAGCTTGATTATAGTTCTAGTTAAGAAGAAAAAAACTCCTTCACTTTTCACTCTCACTCCGCTCAACAATTGAATTAATAGATCAATTATCACACATTTGCACTATCTCTAGCTTCTCTCACACCACATACACACTAAATTCACTAAACCAATTACCCATATATATCTGCAACATGAAATTACATCAACAAATTAGTCAGCCAAAAATATAAAACATATTTATAATTTTAGCCCAAATTTACAAATAAATTTTCAATGTGGATCAAACACCATTGGGTAATACAATGATGCAACCTAAAACAATATCCATGAGCATGCCAAACATTCAAATTTCAATCTCCAAGGATTTGCAACATGTCGGCCAGGAACATGAAAACCCAAACATGTATAGGAAAAATATTTGACCACGAGCACATCGATCAACGCAAATGTACAAAAATGATGGAAAATGATCTAGAAACATCCGCAAACATCAGGAACTAATAGAGAAATATCCACAACAATAAAAATTATTAAAAACACATAAAATTCAATCAGGAACATTGACAAAGACCACATAAACACTATCAGAACACAACTATTCATAGCATGATGAAATCTTCATGTAGACCTCTAAAACTTCTGATAGATGAACTAAATACTCTAAAAAATAAACCCTTTAATCCACAATAGTTGATATTCAACATATAGAACAAAATACTTTCATGACCTTCACTATTTCACTGGCAACCCGCAACTCTTCTTTTAACAATTTTCTCAATATCCTCGACATATACAACCTTCAATACAATAATGCTAAAGTGTTGACATCAATGACAACCACATATTAGCAACACAACCACAACATCCAACAAAACTCACCACCTCTATCAGACCTTAAAAACTTAATTTTCAGATCTATTTCATTCTCAACCACAAATTTAAATGCTTTAAACTTATCTAGAGATTTTGATTTTTCTTTGAGGAAGGTCACCCAAGTCATTCTAGAGTAATCATATATCAATAAAATCAAATACCAATTACCTTGAGAGCTTTGTATTCTGGTAGGTCCACACATTTTTGCATACACCAACTCCAAAGGTCCTATAGTAGAATATTCCTTTGTTTTGAACCTCTTCTTTGTCTTCTTTCCAAACTGAGACTCCTTGAAAATTACATTGTCAGGCTTTATAATTCTTGGTAGATCTCACATAGATTGAGTAGAATTGATTTCCCTAAGATATCAAAATTGATGTGACATAGTCTTCTATTCCATAGCCAACATTCATTGATTTGAGAAATAAAGAACTTAACACCACCACCTTTGAGCTAATAAACATTTCCTTTTATCCTTATTCTAGCTACAACCAAATTTCTAGAGCTTCTTGTTTTGGTTTCACAACCAGCACCCTCAAACACCAAATTGTATCCTCAGCTACACATTTTTCCTACATTGAGAAGATTATGCTACATACCCTTGACATAAAGAACAACATTTGTCTTATGCTTACCATCGAGACTAATTGAAACTTTTCCACAGATCTTAGTAAATGTATCATCACCAAACTTAACAAGACTACCATCATAATTTTCAAGCTTAGAAAACTTACTCTTATCACTTTCCATATGATTTTAGCATCCACTATCAATTATCCAGTAGTTTCTCTCCTCTCTTGCATGAAAGGTAGTCAACATAGTTCCTTCAATATTGTGAGCTATTTCCAAAGTAATTTCCTTCACACATCTTTTAGGATTAGTAGAATTAGTTCCAAAATTTAGAGACATGAACAAGAATTCATCACTTCCATCATCTAGATAGTCTAATTCCTCATCATCAGATACACCACTATCTTCTTTAACATAATAACTCTTCTTGAAAGATTTAACTTTATGATCTTTATGTTTATCATTTGAAAATTTGATTGAAAATTTTGAAGCATAATGAACTATATTTCCACATATGAAACATTTGAAAGGTAACTTACCTCTGTATTTGCTAGTGCCCTTTTTCAATCTCCTCACAAAATTTTCTTACATCTCATCAAGATCATATAGATCATATTCATCATTCTCTTTCTTGGTGATTTTAAAATTAGTTTCTTTCTTTGGAGCATCTTTGTCAAACTCTCTTAATTCAAAAGTACTTAAAACACCAAACATTTGATCTAAATTGTGAGCTTCCTCAATAGTAGAAACTTTAGCACTATAAGATTTTGGAAGAGCTCTCAATAACTTTTTCACAACTTCACTTTCCTCCAATTTTCCACCAAGACCATTGATGGCATTGACAATTTCTTCCACTCTGATCATGTAGCCAACAATATCTTCATCTTCTGACATCCTTGTGGTTTCAAATTTGGCTTTGAAATTCTGCATCTTTGCTTTCTTGACCTTATCATCTCCTTCATAAATGCTCTACAACTTTTTCCAAATATCTTTAGCAGTTTTGAGGCTTATCACCTTCACAAGTTCTAAATCAGAAAGCCCACTCAAGATAGCATTCCTTGCTTTTCCATTATTCTCATAATACTTGATATTATCATCACTTTCTAGAGGAGTAGTAGGTATAGTGTATCCATTTGCAACTGACTTCCAAACACCAAACCCTAATGAGACAAGAAGTCTTCCATCCTGGATTTCTAGAAAGCATAGTTTTATCCATAATTTCATAGGAACTCTAACACCATTCCTCTATGCTATTCAGATCTACCTCAAGTGGTTGAAATTCTTCCAAGGAACCACAACTCTGATACTAATTGTTAGACACACATGAAAACTGAGAGGGGGGGTGAACCAGTTGTACACTAAAATATTAAAACCCTCAATCTTCAAACCCTTATTATGCATCAACATGAATGTAAAATAATGAAACATAAACACATTCACAACCATACACCATAGAAGATCAAATTTATGTGGAAAACCTTAATCATTGGAAAAAAACGGTGAGGATTAACTCACATATATATGAATAACAACACCAATTACAAAAGGGTCACTGTTCGAAGGGCTCAATGCCCAAAAGAAAAGAATGGATCATTGCCCAAAGGACTGACTATCCAAAATAGAAAGATAATAGAAGAAGACTATTACAAGGAGGTTCACTACCACTGAGCAATAGGAAGATCCACCACAACAACTCTACATGGTCCACAACCTTCAGCTCACTACCCCCAACAACTTTAGGTACATTGAAAATGTAGACATCATCAGCTCACTACTTCCGATAGCCTTAGGTGTTTAAGATGACACTCAGATCACAACACTTGATCACACTTACAATATTTCACACTGCATAACACACCACACACTTCTCCAACAATTAACCTTTCATATATATCTTTCATGATGTCAAACAACTTCTCTAGGTTAGCCTCAATGAAACATATGCACCTCAAATGTGCAACCACCAAAAAGGTCAGAACCAAAAATTTCCACAGTGAAAAGAAGTGAAGGAAGACCAAACTAAAGGTTAAATAGGAGCCAAATCTATACTGACACACTATAGGTCATGCTTCTAACAAACCATCTCCATAATTAGTGCTAGCATGCCAAATTGGCCAAACCTGGACTAACACTATCAAACAATAAATTCAATCTTCACCAAGTATAGAAACATCTTGTGGAACACATAGAAACACCACAAAACATCTTGGAATATTCTAATATCATCATAATAATTAGAAACACTATCACAATGATTTGAAATTGAGAATACTATCATCTTGTGCAACCAACCACGCTGCCATAAACATATAACTCACTAACCAACCTTGTGGAACAATTCAAGACCAAAAAATCTAGGGGAAGGTATATGTAAGCAATATAAGAAAATTCCTAAATCCACAAGACATAAAATCTCAATGTAGAGAAATTTGAAGCAATTCCATTTCTTTGAAACAACCTTCTTCATAGGCACTACATTATCAGGCATATCTTCCATTGTCGCATGATATAGAACCTAAAAATTTGGATATAACACCTCTGAACACCCTTGATCATCTCATTTAAACTACACAAGTACAAATATTCAACCATGAAGAAATATAAAGCATAATAAAAAAAACAACTCTTTCACCTTGTACACTATATTCTCAAAAATAGTTGGAAACCAAGTGAACCAGTTGCACCAACAACACTTGCTCAACACCAGAAACACCTCATCATATCCATACTAGAGGTTGACATAGGTTGACATCAGTGACAACACTAATGACAACAAAGTGAAACAAGGTCCAACACCATGCTTCCCACTTCCCCACAAAACTCTATCATCAAATTCCATTGATCTATTTTTCCATGAAGATCTTGACCCTTCACATTACTTCAAAAAATATTTTTTTGGATTTCAAGAAAGGTCATTTTTAATTTTGATCCTTCTTCTTATAATAAAATAACCTTGAACATTCAAATGTCATTACTTTTGTCTCTCTTGGGATTAACCAACCACAAGGTGACACTTTAACACTTCCTCTTCTCCAAATTCTCTCAACCAATCTCATCCATTGGTCTTGTAGATGTGTGTGTTGGTCATAGTCATAGAGAGACAATTTATAACAAATTTTATCTCTTAAAATAAAAATATATTATGAGAACATAATCTAACTATCCCAATTACTCAATTATCATCTCTTGACATATAAAATAACTTAAAATTTCATTGATGATACTATTTAATGATGTATATTTATGGTTAAGGAGCCAAATAATAGGGTTAATTAACTAAACAAAGAGTTCAAATCATTTTGACTTGAAACACCAGAAAAATAGTTTACAGAAAAAGGGGTTCCCCAATTTGATAATGTAGAGACCTATTCTCCTTTATTTCATTAGGAAATGATATCCACACAAAGAATTGGCTTACATCCCTTAGGTGAGTTAACTCAAGGTGTGTTTCTACATGTTTCCTTATGACTGAAGGACAGGGGCAAGGTCAAATAAAATTCTGGGGAGAAAAGCTAAAATATAAAAACTAACACCAAATTGCAATTTAACACATGAAACAATAATTTTAAACTCAATATTGATAAAACCTACAATAAAATTTTAGATCAGAGAAGGGTAGATCTAAATGTACCTTTCACAAAAAGTTAGTTTCTGAAGCTAATCAAGGACTCATTCACCTATGGGCGAATGGATCCTTTGTTAGGTTTTTTTTGCAACTTTCAAGAGCCTCTAGCCCTATCTCTACACTTCTAGATTCTCTAGGTTTTGAATGTTAGAAAGTTAGAAATAAATTCTGTAAATGAGTTTTCATGAGATGACAACTTTTACAACTTTTACAACTTCTTCAATTTCTCTTCAAGATATTTTCAATTCTTCTTCCACATAGATCTACAAATGCAACATGAAAGGGGAAATTGTTTGATTTTGGTGAATGGGGGTTTTCCTTGATCAAACCCCATTTTGGTAATGAAACATGAAAGAGGGAGTCAAGAATGAAAAAATCTATGTTAACACTCAACAAACCCTTGAATAAACCTTGTAATGTTAGATTTACAACTTGCATGAAATGACTTCAATGGATGTGGATCTTGAACCTTGAATCTTATTTGAAATGATGTCTTTGAATTCTTGAATGGATTGTGAAACCTACATCATCATATTAGCTCCAAAAACATGCATGATGCAAGAATACTTTGACATGATAATTGGATCTTGAATGCTACAATAGAACTTTGATAAATCTTCTCTTCAATGCCTTTGAAGGTGCTCTTGATCATCAATTTTTCTATAGGAATGCTCACTTCAAAATTTCTAGGTAAAATATAGTGAAATAACCCTATATTTATAGGTATGTATCCTCAATTTCCCAAAATTCAAATATCACAAGCCGACATCTAAATATACACTTAGAGATATTAAAATACCACCAAAAAAAAATTTAAATTTAGTTCCTAAGGTCAAGGGAGGACCCATTTTCCCATTGGTGAATGTGTCTTAGGTCCCGAAACCTAGGACACACATTGCTCAATGATAAGTGTTATGTTAAGGCATTAATAAATGTTGGGTTTCCTCTTTAGAAAATGTAATAAAATAGGATTGGAAAATGAATTGAAGGGGCCAATTAAGGAAAAATTAAGCTTAATTAACTAAAGGATCCCTAAATAAGTGTGAAATTATAAAGGGGTAAACTTTACAACACTAAAATAAGGCACAATTAAGTCCAAATTAACTAGGAGGGCCCAAACAAGTGTGAAAATGTAAAAGGGATACATTTTTCTACATTACATTTAGCCCCCATTTTTGTGAGAGGATGACCTTGCATCAAACTCACACTAAAGTAGACATTCAAAGCATACATGTATGCAATAACAACAAGATTACTCAACCATACAACACCAAAGACTAAAAAGAAAAGTAATGAAAAAAAGGGTGGATCAAGCCTCAAATGTTTGTCCAATGTGATGTGGATCAAGCCTCAACTTTTTTTCTAAAAAATGTTCACAAGCAGAAGCCTGATTGTCCACTATGCAAAAAACATGCACACTCACTCTAGGATAATGGAACTTCGATTGTCCACTAGGTGAGCCCCCAAGGGTGGAAAATGAGAGAATCTTATTAGGCTCCTATACCATACCAAAGCTATAGCTTTGAAAAATTCAATAAGGCACCACAAAAATATGAACTTCAAGCTTCATAAGGTTAAAAAGTTGTGTTATGCTAAACACTTATGAAAAAAATATAAGGAAAGTTTGTTCAAATGGATTCTGATTAGTTTGTGTAAGGTCTCCTCTTAGGGAACATCATGCCTAATGTCTCGAAGAGAGGAAAAGTATAGGATAAAAGATTGACAACTTAGGGAATGCAACACATAGCATTACCACTAAGAGGAAAGTCATATGCCAAGAAATATCACTCTCTTGGAGGACATCAAACCCAATGACATCACCAAGAAAAAAAGATACATTACAAGAAGAAAGAAAATCACACAATGAAACATAAGGAATCTCAATAATTTCAAAAATGCCAATATATGCACCCACTTTAAAGAAATTGCTAACACCATTGCTGTGAGAAATTTATTTAAAGTAGCAAATAATCAATGCTAAACAATAAAGGAGACATGAAAGCTTACTTAGAAAGCACTATGCCAAGTCATATATTTCCAAATGAAGTTGCATCATGGAAGAGAAAGAGGAAGGGGTTTCCCTCAACATGAAATCCCAAACACATAATTGATTTATGGGTTTAGGTCTAGTACATGTATTTGCTACAATGATATTATATCGCTCGAAAACGTCATCATTCCCTAAATACTCATAGAATAGGAATAATGAAACATAAAGAGCAAAACAAAAGAAAAATCTTTTGGGTCAACATGGAAGAGACCTAAATGTCTTGATGCCTTATGTCATCCCTAAAAGGAAAACACAAGACAAAAGAAATGATAAATGTTTATGAAATATAGAAGAATGTAGATACAAATAGAGGAATGGACATAAAGAGATACATCAAATAGAACAATACGGGGATATCACAGTATGCACATGCAATCACACAAATAAAATGAAAAATAAAATAAAGGCAAGACTATTAAGGCACATACGAGTCAACCTATAGCAGGTCGTCTGCATCCCAATCTTGTTCATTGTATGTGGAAGGCAAACAACTAGCTAAAGGGACAAAATCAAGTGCCAAACTAGGACAAGGCTATCTAACCCCTGGCCCCCACTAGGTGCAAGGCAAGGATGAGCCAAGATGATTGATGAGAATGAGCTCCTTGCAAAGAAATTATTTGAAATTAATGTTAAACATGCAATAGTGAGTATGCTTATGATCCTACAACTATTACATGGTAAGGAGAAAAGTGCATGTAATGTAGTTAAGTTGGATCCCTAGGGGATTTGAATTCTTCAATCATTCCTGTAAGCCACACCAATTGTCAGTGTGATTTCCAAAAAATCTATGATAGGAACAATATGGTTCATTTTGATCACTTTTTTGTGGTGTTAATTGTTCAGGTTTAGGAGGTAGTTTAATTAGCCCCCAATGTAAAAGAGTGTAGAAGTAATTTTCAATCTTGGATATCATCAATAGGCCCTCAAGAGGATCAAACTTATTTTGTTTCTTAGTTTTGTAAAGTTGATGCAGTTTCTTCTTTGGTATGATATTTAACGGTGAAGGATGTAAGATAACTATGGGATCGCTATGAGGCATTGGTTGGTGTTTAGAAATTATCTTGTTGAATAAATAACCCTACCTATTAAGATCAGTAGGATTATGATTATTGCCATCAATTGGATATTCTAATATCACACCCTTCCATTTTTCAAAAAGGGATGGATTAGGAATTGTGTATTCTTTTATTGAATCTCTTTAATGCATGGGAAAGGTATTGCAAGCTAGTTGGGGAGAGGACAATTTTTTTTTAATGATATAGAACATGCTACATATAAATTCTATTCCTTGTTCATGCTTAAGTAGCTTTCTCACGTTCCCTATGATAGGAATGGCATTACTAAGCAATATGTTTGGTTCTCATAAAATCTTGCACACATTTCAACTCTTTAAATATCTTACTTATGTTCTCTTGAGAGGTATTAGAAACCATTATTTTGAAATCACGCATATGACTTGTGGGTAGGGAAGTCATGAGAAATGAAGTGTTAAGGGTACGATTCGTAGAGGGTTGACTAGTGTCAACACTATGAGTGAAATAGTTAGAAAACCCAAGATCCACGATGAATGGTGTATCACGGGATGACATGAGTCTCAAACTATGTCTAATGATAGTATTGGCAATAGGACACCAAGTTGTGAAGCTCATACAAGTTTCACAAACTTGGTATGCACCCAAAATGGATAAAAGGTAAAATGAAATGAGATAGATCCTAGAATGTAAAATGTAATGTAAATATGTAAAATCAAATTTTAGATTCTAAACAAGATAATTTTTTGATTATGCAATGTAAAAACTTGAAAATGATGTCTTATAAATGCAATTTTTAATTCGCACTATGCATTGAATTTATCAAATAAAGCTTAATATGATCAATTTGAGAGAACACAAATTTTTGCAAAGTGTAACAACAAACTAAAAACAACAAAAGAAAATACAAAAATAGAGATTTTAATGCCCAAAAATGCAGGAAAAATCCCTAATTAGGGACTCATTCGCCCAAGGGTGAATGGGTCTTGGCTGAGGGTTTTGAAAAATGAGTTTACAAATTTATGAATGGATTCCTATAGTTTTAGATTCTAGACTGAGACATGTGATTGTAGTTTGAATTTTCTATAAAATTAAGGCTAAATACAAATACAAAATAGTGATAAATGACAAACTAGGATACCTAATTTGATGTGAAATATTGATTTGATTTCGTAATGCAAATGAATGATGATGCAATGTTATGTAAATGCTTTGTAAAATGACTGATTTTTTTTATATTTTCCAAATTTTAAATTGCAAAAATGCAATTCTAAAACCAGAAATGAGATGCAAACTAATGCAAGCTAAGCAACCCTAAATGAGATTGAATTCAATGCAATGCAAATGAATGAAAAATCTAGATCTAGGACTAGAATGGACTCTAAAATCAGAAAGAAACAATGCTTAAAATTGAGGGTTTACAGTGTAGAGATGGGGTTAAGAAATCAAATAGCATAGAAAAGTGACAGCCAACACTTCTAAACTATTAACCTCATCCAAACAAGAGAAAACAATCATATGAAAAGAGCAAAATGAAAACAATGAAATAAAGAACTCCCCATTGAACTTGAATCACTTCTCTTGCTCTCCTTCTTCTTGTTATGCAACTTTTCCCTGATTTGTTTCAAAAGCAGTTGTGCACAACTTGCAAATGGTAGCAAGAAAGTTGGAGAGCGATTAGGTATTAAGTTGAAAATGGAGAAGGAAGGTTGTTTTATAGACAACCTTCCGAGATAGACTGATTAGATTAATCTTCTAGAAAGGATTCAAGATTAATGGATAGGAATGCATGAGAGGGATGTTATGAAATGGATGGTTGAGATTAAGTCTCATAAAAGATTCCAAGATCAACAGTCCAGAATTGATGCACCAAAAATATGCCATGCATGGAAAAACTATGACACCGTGACGGCTATGGCCTTTGGCAGTTATGACAAACACCTGCAAGACATGTTTATGACATAAATGAATGTTGCAGCAGTGGTTTATAATGAGCATCTTTGACCAAAATTAGTTGCATAATAATTTATTTTTAAATTATTTATTCAAAAATGGAGAGAAAGGGCAATAAGAGTGGCAAATAAATAATATATCCAAATTATTTATTTAGAAAATAAACAAAAGGAGCATTTAATTAAATTTATCAATTTAATTAAATGGAGATGAAATTAGACCTTGAATAATTATTTAGATTAATTATTTAATAGAGGGCATGGGATAGTTAAATAATTTTTAATAATTATTTAACTATATAGAAATAAAGGACGAATAGATAAATAATTAATGGTAATTATTTAACCTAGAAGAAGAGGGAGAAATTAGTGATGCAATTAGTTTATTTAATTGATAGGATAGAATAAAGATTAGAAAGTGAATTAATTAAATAATTAAAAATTATTTAATTAATAGAGGCGGTCAAACCTAATTGAATAATTAAAGTTATTCAATTATTGAAGGACAACGACCAAGAAAAATGGCTCGCGGACTTAGGACATTTTTTAGTGTCTACAACTAGAATGAAACAATGTAAAAATAGGTTTTTGATATAGATAAGGGGAAAATGGGTTCCCCAATTTGATAATGTAGAGACCTATTTTCCTTTATTTTATTAGAAAATGAGATCCACACAGAGAATTGGCTTACAAGCCTTAGGTGAGTCAAATCAAGGTGTGAATCTATAGGTTTCCTTATGACTAAAGGATAGGGGTCAAGGTCAAATAGCTCTTTAGGTGAGAAAAACTAAAAATAGCAAACTAATACCAAACTGCAATTCAACACTTGAAACAACAATTTTAAACTCAATATTGATAGAATCTGCGATAAAATTGTATATCAATGAAGGGAATATTTGAATGTACCTTTCACCAAAAGTCAATTTTTGAAGGTGATCTAGGACTCATTTTCCTGTAGGCAAAACAGTCCTTTGTTAGGGTTTTTCTACAAGTTTTAGGAGTTTCTAGTCATATCTCCGCACTTCTAGATTGTCCAGGTTTCGATGTTGGAAAGTTGGAAATAAATTTTGTTGATGAGTTTCCGTAAGATGAAAACTTTTACAACTTTGATAGCTTCTTCAATTTTTCTCTTCAAGAGATATTCAAGTCTTCTTCCACCTAGATTTGCAAACACAACATGAAAGGGAAATTTTTTTGTTATTGGTGAATGGGGGTTTACCTTGGTCAAACCTTGTTTTGGTAGTCAAACCTTGAAATGAAATGAAACATGAAAGAGGGAATGGAGAATGAACAAATCTATGTTACCACTCAACACACCCTTGAATAAACCTTGTAATGTTAGATCTACAACTTGCATAAAATTACTTTAATGCATGTGGATCTTGAACCTTAAATCTTGTTTGAAATAATGTCTTTGAATGCTTGAATGGATCATGAAACCTACATCATCATATTAGCTCCAAAAACATGCATGATGCAAGAATACTCTGTCATGACAATTGGATCTTGAATGTTGCAATAAAAAAATGATATTTATCTTCTCCCGAATGCCTTTAAAGGTGCTCTTGATCATCAATTTTTCTATAGTAATACTTACTTCAAAATTTCTAGGTGAAACATAGTGAAATAACCTTATATTTATAGGTATTTATCCTCAATTTCTCAAAATTAAAATATCACAAACCCACATATGAATATACACTTAGAGATATTAAAATCCCACCAAAAAAATAATTTAAATTTGGGTCCTAATGTCAAGGGAGGACCCCTTTTCCCATGGGAGAATGGGTCCTAGGTCCTTAAACCTAGGACACACATTTCTCAATAAGAAGTGTTATTTTTTTTTTTGAAAAAAAGGGGTAAAAATTTTATTCAATCAGAACCAGAGTACAAAGCAAAGGCCCAAGGCCCACCAAAACAGAACACCACCAGACCAACCAGCAACAACACTACCTATTCATGTCCTCCACTAATAATCTCTCAAGGGTCTCAAGATAATTAGAAGAAAGCTCATCCTTTCCACTGATATCCCAGCCATCCACATTCTCCGAGGCCCACTTCGCAAGACAGTCGGCAACTTTGTTCCACTCTCTAGGGATATGACAAAAGGAGACAGAATCCAAGGAGTTGCAAAGACTCAAAATCTGTCTGCCCACAGAAGCCAATTGCCAACTAACATCATCCAACCTTTGATTGTTCAGCAAATCCACAACAATCTGAGAATCCGACTCACAGATGATCCTCCTCCAGCCTAAAGAGCATCCACGCTCAACAGCAATCTTAATAGCCAGGGCCTCCATCAGATTATTAGACTGCTGCCCTTTATAACTAGAGAAGACAAAAACCACACCACCATCATTACCTCTACCAATACCCCCCACACCAGCATGACCAGGGTTCCCCCGAGAAGAACCATCAGTGTTAATCTTTAGGACCCCCACCGGGGGAGGCCTCCACTTCCCATCACGACAAACTCGTTGCCGACCCTGACGGGGCCTTCTGCCAGCAACACAACCTTGGTTACTATCCCCCAAGCTCAAATTCCGCACAATATCAAGATCCCCAGGATCAAGATTTTCAGACATGTCACACTTAGCCGAAATAGTCTCCTGAAGCCTGCTAATTATCTTCTTCCACAGTTGAAGATTTCCCAAATTGGAACCACAAAAAACTCTACGATTCCTCTCCAACCAAAGGTTCCAAAGAATGAAAATAGGCCCAACAGACCAGGCCACCTGAAGGAAAGGAGTCTTTGTTGGTGGTCTGCCCAAACTTTCCCAGAAGTCAATCAAGGAGGTAGCATGAATACACCCATGATGCCAAGCCTCCCACCATCTGTGCCATAACTCCCTAGAGTAAGGGCAAAGAAAAAACAAGTGGGAGGTACACTCCTCACTGTGAGAACAAAGAAGGCAAATAGAGGGCCCTGAAAGCCACGCTTGCGAAGATTTTCCCAAGTGAGGCACTTTCCCTGAGCAACCAACCATAAGAAAAAATTACATTTGGGCCAGGAGAAGTTGTCCCAAACCTTCTTCCACCAGTGCACCTCAGCAGGACCATATAAGTTCCTGTCCAGCATAGCATAGCCTTGGGCAACAGTAAATTTACCTTTTGGACTAGGATTCCACGCCAGAACATCCCTCCCATTAAGGGAGCTGCAAAGCCGAGCCTCCAAAACTCTAGAAAGAACAACACGATCCTCATCAGATCCACCCATGGGCCACTCCTGTGGGTCCTTCCAGCAAGCCACCATCGCCTGCCCAATACGCTTGACAGTTTTAAAATGCTCCACCTTAATCCAACCGGCCTCAGAAAAAATATGGCAAAGAGGCTGAAGCTGAGGAAAACTAGAAAGAATGGGAGGGTGGCCATCCCAAGAGTCTTGCCAAAATAAAACATCAGAGCCTCTATTACATATCCAAAAGAGGCCCTCCTTAATCAACTGAGCACCCTTCTTAAGGGTATCCCAAATACAAGAACCTTTACCCAACAAAGGAAGACGCGGCACATCGAGGCAATCAGCACCAGGAAGATACTTGTGGGCCAGAATCTTAGCCCAATCCTGGTCAAGATTGTTACACCACCTCCAGTATAGCTTGGCAGCCAAGGCAGTGACAACAAGTGCCATAGACCTGAGACCGAGGCCCCCAGCATGCTTCGGCCTGCAAACAGACTCCCACTTAACCAGGCTCCACTTTGAGGAGAGAAGGTTGCCAGACCACAGAAACTGCCGAGATAAAGCATCAAATTCCCGCACAAAGGTGGATGGGGGAACCTGCACACAACACCTATAAATGGGGAGAGACTGCACCACCGTCTTAAGAAGAATCACTCTCCCAGCAGACGATAGCCATCGGTGAGTCCAATGGCTAACTCTACTTCGAAATTTATCCAAAATACCCTGCCAATAATCTCTCCGCTGTCCTCCCAAAGCCAAAGGGATCCCAAGGTACATCAGGGGAAGAGATCCGATCTGAAATCTAAGAATCCTAGCAATCCTGTTCTGAATAAGCTGAGGAGTATTAAAGAAATAAATAGAGGATTTATCATCATTAATACGCTGACCAGAAGCCCTCAGATAGATGTCTAAGGCACGCCTGAAGTTCACCGCCTCTCTAATTCTAGCCAAGCCCATTAGCCCAGTATCATCCACAAACTGAAGATGAGAGTAGGAAGGGAGAAGGTTGTTCCAGCTCCAACCATGGATAAGACCCTGTCTCACCTGAGATTTAATAAATCTACCAAGACCCTCAGCCATTATAATGAATAAGTAAGGGGATAGAGGATCCCCTTGCCGGAGTCCCCGAGAAGCACTGAACAAATCTGAAGGTTCCCCATTAATGAGAACAGAGAATGAGGTAGAGGTCACACAACTAAGAACCCAGTTCACCCATTCCTCAGCAAAGCCAAAAGCCAAGAGAGTTTTCTGTAAGAATTCCCAGCTCACCCGATCATAAGCTTTAGACATGTCAAGTTTAATAAACATAGCCTTCTCCTTAGAGTTAGCCATAGAATGAACAACTTCCATGGCGATCACAACACCATCCAAAATTTGTCTCCCTTCAACAAAACCACCCTGCTCAGCCGAGATCAATGAACCAAGGAGTGGTTTGAGTCTCTCAGCAATCAATTTGGTGATGATCTTGTAAACAACGTTACATAACGCAATAGGCCTGAATTGAGCTAACTGGTTAGCTCCTTCCAGCTTAGGTATGAGGGCCAAGAAGGTAGAATTCATAGACTTGAGCATCTGTTTGTTCCTAAGAGATTTCTGAACCACCTCAAGGAGATCAAACTTTATAATTTCCCAGAACTCTTGAAAAAACTCAATTGGAAACCCATCTGGACCAGGCGCCTTCCCTTTTTTCATATTAAATACCACTTTCTCCAACTCAGGTAACAAGATAGGACATAAGAGAGTCCCATTCATCTCAGAAGAGACCAGGCGGGGAATACAATCCAGGATGGCCTGCTCCTCAGCCCGAGCAGCAAGATTCTCCCTAGAAAAGAGGTTTGAAAAATAATTGACTGCCTCCCTGGAAATATCAGCATAGGACGAGAGTTGAGCCCCATCCTGCGCAACAAGAGAGGAAATATAATTTCCTTGTCTTCGAGCCTTAACTGAATTATGAAAGAAAGTAGTGTTCCTGTCCCCCTCCTGTAGCCAATCAATACAGGATTTTTGCTTCCAGAAGATCTCTTCCCGAAGTTCCCACTCTTCTAAACCCTTCAGAGCCAAGGACTCAGCCATACCAAGGGCAGAGGTCAACCCCTGGTCCCGAATCTGACGAGTGATAGTATCCAACCTGGACTGGGCAGCCATCTTCTGAGCTTGAAGGTTCCCAAAACATTGTTTATTCCATCTCTTAAGTCTAAACTTCACATGCTGAAGCCGCTTGCTAAAAGTGAACATGGCCGTCCCATGAGCAGGCAACCCCTCATGCCACCAATCCAGCATAAGCTCCTGGAGAGATGGATCTCTTAACCACATCAATTGAAATTTGAAGGAGGGATTTTTGGTGACACCATAAGCGGTGACAGAAAGCTTTATGGGCCAATGATCAGAGCCCCTCCAATCAAGAATTTCAGAGCTGGTCGTCAACCTACTATTCAACCAGTAACAGGAGACAAGAAATCTATCAAGCCTTTCAGAGATAGCCTCCACACCACATCTCCTATTATTCCAAGTAAAGACACCATTGGAAGGCTTCACATCAATGAGATTCAAGAAGCCAATCATATCCCTGAGAAGATTAGCAGAAGGGTCCAGCCTGGCTAACCCACCACGTTTTTCATCTAAGCAAGTAACAGCATTAAAATCACCAGCCATAATCCATGGGAGAAACGGGTCCAAGGCTCGGATGAAACGAATGTGGGCCCAGAGATTTAACTTACCTGAAAGATCTGTAGGAGCATAAATATTGGATAAGAGAAACCTTTCTCCAGTAACAAAACTAGAAGCAATCAGAGAAATGGAAGACCGACTAGACATCCAACATAAGGGGGAAACTTTCCTTGGGTTCCAGAAGCAAGCCACACCCCCTGCACTGTTCAAAGCACCTACCCCCTGCCAATTGCCTTGGGGCCAGATACGCGAAGCACAATTAGCAAGTCCATCAACAGTAAGCTTAGTTTCCTGGATAAAGACTACATCCGGAGCCTGAGATTCAATTAATCTACGAACAGCCTTTTGTCTAGGGATGCTGTTCAACCCCCTTACATTCCAAGATAAAACAATCATTTATGGGGGTGGGAGAAATGGGAATCAATGGGCTTCACAGACCCAGACTCAACCAAAGTATCACCCATAAGCTTAACCTTCTCTTGATCAGTCTTCCTTCCACTCTTTACCGGTTTATCAAGAGGCCCCTTTTTAAAGGATTTCTGCTGTAAGCCTAATGTAGGAGGAGCTTTGTTACCCTTCACAGGATCTGAGGCCCCCTTAGGAGCAGGGGGGTCAGGAACCACCGCAACAGAGTCCTTCGGAGTCTGTGACCCCTGCAGAATCCCGAAATCCTGAGCTTGAGCCGAAGAGTCCATATCCTTCTGATCCTTTTGATGAACCCTTGGAGATAGAATTTGATCCTCTTTCCTTGCGTCATCATCCTGAGCATCTTGCAGACCCTTAGCCCCAGAAGAGAGCTCAACTGGAATACCCTCCTCCTGGGTCAAATCATCAAGAACCTCAAACTTGTTAAAGTTGCCTTCATTCTGCCTATCCATCCAAGATCTCTTCCTGCCCTTGCCTTTGTTATGGGACTTGACCAGAATAAAACCCTCATTATCCACAAGTTCATGAGACATTGGAGCCTTTCCCTTGTCCCCCTTGGGAGGCCCAGAAGCAGCTAAGGGGGAGGGTTTAAATCTAGGGCATTTGCGGTGTAAATGTCCATATTCATGGCAAATTCTGCATCTAAAGGGTAGGGTTTCATAATCCAGCTGTTGGATCCAAGAAGAAGATCCCAAGCGAATTTCCATAGAGTCTGGTAATGGATTATTTAAATCAACTTCGACACAAATGCGAGCAAAAGAAATTACCTTACGATCTTGAGTTTGGGAAGCCGATCCCACAGGTTTTCCAAGAAGCAACGAGATTGAGTGAAGAATATCTTCCCTCCAGAATTCCAATGGAAGCCTCGGCAAACGAACCCACACGGGAACCCGCGAAGGGATCTCCTCAGCAGAGTTGAATCCCATGTGCCAAGGTTTGATGAAAAGCCCTACCTGGTTAAAGAAATAAGGACCTCCTTCGAATGCCCTATTCCTGTCGGACATGCTTGAAAAGACCACCAAAAAATAGTTATTAGCTGCCAGAATAATCTCCATATCACCTTCAGGGTTCCAAACCCTACGTGCCCAAGAATCCAAAACAGGTAGAGATAAACGAAGGCCCAAAAATTTGCAGATAAGAGCATGATTGCACCAGTATTCGACATCCTCTGAAACTTGCGCAGGTTGAATAACTAAAACTGGCCGATCTTCAGATCTCTGCAAACATCCGTTTACTTTTCTTAATCGAAACGTCCCTTTTGAAGAGGAAACACCATCCCCAGATTGGGATTTACCAGTCAGTTCCTTATCACTGACATGCAACAAAGAAGACGGTTCACCCATCTCCATATCTCCGAAGGAAAGCTGAGAAGAGTCTATCCCCCGATTCTCCATGCAACGCCAAACAAAGACTCAGCAGAACAGAGAAAGAGGGGCAGGGAGCCCCTCAAACCTGAGGTATGAGGGCCTCCCACCAGAACTTGCCAAAGGCGCGAAGAGATATAGAGGTGATATGCCCACCCGGATTGAAGGCCGAACCCATGCGGCCAGTATGCCAGCGAGCGCCCAGATTACAGCAAAGCTACGCGAGCCGCAGAATGGCCCGTGAGTGGGCCTTTAAGTACTGACTAAGCGAACCATGACGACATTTTTTCGCTTTGTCGATCATCGTTAGAAAGTGTTGGGCATTAATAAATGTTAAGTTCCTCTTTAGAAAATGTAATAAAATAGGCTTGGAAAATGAATTAAAGGGGCCAATTAAGGAAAAATTAAGCTCAATTAATTAAAAGAGCCATAAATAAGTGTGACTGTGTAAGGGACTGTACACTTTACAACACTAAAATAAGGCACAATTAAGTCAAAATTAACTAGGAGGGCCCAAACAAGTGTGAAAATGTAAAAGTGATACATTTTCTATACTATGTATGACCATAAAAAGATAAGGAAATTTTAAAGTTACTTTTGATATTCATATGCACATGAAAATATATTTCTACATATATATTTATAGTAAATTAATAGAAAATTACTCTATATTGAAAGAAATCATGAAGGAAACTAAAGAATACTAATTCTTTATTACTAGTTTCATAGTTATCAAAAAATTATCCCATACTCAAAGTGGTTTATTTATGACCCTTTTATAGACATGAGGCATCAAAAATTAGTTACAAATGAATGAATTAAATTAAATTTTAGAATAAATGGTCAGAATTCACACTAAAAATATATTCTCTTAACAAAATAATATGCAACAACAAATATATTTTAGGAATATTCACAGGTGATCCCACAAAGCTACTTTACAATTTTTGGAAGATTCTAATTTTTGTTGAAATCACATATTTTTAGAAAATATAATGATTTAATCCTTAAAAATTTCCATTTAAAGCATTCCAGTTTAAGAGGGTTTGATCAAACTACCTTAGATCAAACCCCCTTGGATAGAACCCTGCTAGTTTTAAACCATAGCTATAACAGAGTCTCCTTTACACCTATCAAAATGCTGATAAAAAACCAATTTTTCTTTACCTTTTGGGGGATCAAATGAATTCATTTAAATTTTTTTTTTTTAAGTATGTAGTCCTTATTATAAGCTTCCCAAAAAGTATCAATTTTAAAATAAATTTAATTTAATTATTATTATAACATTTTTCATTTCTTGTGAATGTAGAATTTTCGAAAATCAAGCTCCCTATTATGCACATATATGGAAAATAGAAGATTATCAAAAAGAAATTGAAAATATTAGTGCACCAAATATTGAACCTGATCCAACAACTTTTTTTTTTTGATACATAAAAAAGTTGTTATATTCGCCTATTTTTGAATTGTAATTGGTTTGACTTGAAACTTGATTAAGGAAAAAATATTCAATAAAACACTATGAAACCAATTAGAAGCACTAGATATAGTAGTTACAAATCTAAATTCAAAAAAATAGAATTTTATCCTTCATGGAAAAAAAATTTTGTATAGGGTGAGCGTCACTCCTTGAAAATGGTGTTTACTGAAAAAAACTAGTTTTGAAGGAGATGGGAAAAAGAAGTGCAATTGATTCCCAAATTTTTTGAAAAAAAAAAAATAGAATCTACAGACAAAATTCACAAATCACTAGTTTGCATCATCTTCAAATTCCTCATGGTTTAGCAGCTATCGTGCCGAAAAGTGAAGATTTAGTTAGAAAAAATTAGTTCAGTGTCTAGTTTGGCCAAAAATTGTAAACCAGTATTGGGGGATCACCCTCACTTGATGAAAAATTATCCATCAAGATTTATGTCTAGTTTTCTTGCTCATCATCTATTTCAACTAGAATTTCATCCTTTTCAATTTCCCTTATTTGGTAGTCCTTGTATGGATTAGTGCCTTAATCATGGCATTCTAATCCTAATCTTGCATAAATTTACATTTGAAATGGTGGGAAAGAGGGAGACTAAATAGGACTTTAAGGATCCACAATAGGTGTCTTTCCCTAGGGGAATTTCATTGGGAAAGAGATCATAAGGAGTAGAGATTTAATTTAAAACTCAAATGGTGAGTCAATCAAACTTGGATCTCAATTTGTTAGGATAGTAGGATAAGGGTTGTGCCATAGAAAAATGGTCCCTTTTCATTTTCATGGCCTTTTAGGTCTTGTTTCATGATGTTTGGTCCATTTTGCTTTGATTTTATATTGTAATGTGGCTTGAACATGCATATTTATGTACTGAAATTCAAATAATGACGTCTTGTGAAGGTGTTGTAAAATATTTCTACACCCTTCTAGAATCTATTCATTGCAGTTCACCTAAAAATCACCTTTTCATCACTAATCAAGTCCTATTTTGAAGTGTTGTAAAGTCTTGTAACAAGATTTCATGATTTTCTAGGAATAACTTCACTATTTACACCTTTCTTATGCTTTATTTGACCCTTTTATGCCCTTATAAGCTTTAATTAAGTGTTTTTTTGAATGTAAGCCCGACAAAAAACATTAAATACAAAATAATTCTTGACACCCATTTGTAGGTCCTAGGTAGGACCCATTTTCCATGGGTGGCGAATGAGTCCCCCTTGGCTCCAAATTCAAAATATTTTAAATTTCCTTTCGGGTTTTTATTCAAAATCACTTGATGTCAGCCTATGATGAGGTATTAACGGGTTACTAAGGCACAAGAATGTATAAATAAGTTTTTTACATTCATTCTAACCCCCATTCATCAAGTTCACTATTCACCTATTCACTTAAGTATTCAAGCATCTTACAACATCAAATCAAGCACTATTCAAGCATTGTGGAGTATACATTGATACAAATTCAGATTTTCATCAATAAGGGTTTGGTATGTTGATATCATTTGCATGATATTTTTTTATCATTCTCTTGCATCTCATTATTTTATTAAGGGTTTGATTACCAAAGTGAGATTTGACCAAGGAAAACCCCTATTTGCTAACCCTCAACCATTTTTCCCCTCTTGCATGTGTGTTTGTAGACCTAGGTATGTAGATTTAACAAGAATTTAGGTGATTGAAGATTGGTCAACAAGTTAACTAGGTGATTCAAGTCAAATCAATCATATTTCAAACTTGGAGAAGGTTTTCTGTTCGTTTCTTGCATAATTGACTTTGACAATTCGACAAGTAGACATTTCCAGATATGGTGTTGCAAATTTGTCTCCTAATTTCTCAAAATTTTGGGAGAGGACTGATTCACCACTAGTGGTGAATGAGTCCCACCTTAAGACTGAAAATCTAGGTTTTGTCAGATTTCAGATCCCGACAGTCAAAAACTTGCTTTTGACAGTTTTTCACCAGTAGCGGGACTAATTTGCCACCCTAGGCGAATGAGTCACATTATTGATTTTTAGTAATTTTAGATACAATTCAAACCATTCCAGATTCCTCAAATCTTTCCTAGGGGCACTTTGATTCAACCTTTCTCTTTATGTTTTACATTTATTCATCTTTTAGTTCATTGTTTGAATATAATAGTGTGTTTTCAAATATAGCCTAAATCTTAGTTTTACATTCATAATCAGTCATATAGATCACTTAATTGCATTTAGTTCACTTAATTTAGCTTAGATAACATCACACATAACATAATTTGAATGAACCATTTAGCATTTTTGGCCCTACCTCTCTCCTTTTAGATGAAAAACCCTAGAAGAGCTAGAGAATTGCATTGGTGCCAAAAATATACAGTTCTTGGATTTGAAAACAATTTGAAATTATATGAAATGCTCTAACTAGATGAACTATAAGACCTATAACATGAAATGAAAATTCCTCAAAGTATAAAAACTAAAATCACCATTTGCAGGAAGATTAGAGAAGGGTTAGGACGCATGTACTAGTCACCAAAACTAGGTTTTGAGATTTGTTGAAGGATAGGTTCACCCTAGGTTGAATGGGTCTTGGTTAGGAATCCTAAAAATTATTTTTGTAGTCCTCTGAGGTAGGATCTTAGCTTCTATTTTGCATAGGTTCCACTGTTGGAAAGATGGAAATAAATTTTAAATCTCAATGCAATAATGTAAAATTACTCTTCAAGATCTTCAATCCTTCAACTTGTAATCTGCACATACAAAGAGGGAAAAATTATTTTGTTTGGATGAGGGTTTTCCTTAGTCAAACTCCATGTTTGGTAATTAAACCTTGATAGAATGATAGTGACAATGGATAAGGAAATTATGAATGAACACTTTCTTGCTACAACTAAGCAAACCTTCATTGGCTTCCCTTAGAGGACTGAAGTCAAACATATCACTCCAAGGAACTTGATCTCGCTTTGATTTATTTATTGGATACTTGAATGCTTGGATGCCTTGAGGATCAACAATGTATATTAGCCTTTAAAAGATGATATGAACACACATAATATTGAACATGATGATATGATCTTGATTGTTGCAATAAATGTTTGATAAATCTACTCTTGAATGCTCTTGATAGTAATATTTGATCATACAATCTCTTGATTATGTAACTTAGATTTCAATTGATAAAAAGACTTTGTATTTATAGGTATTTATCTAATTTCTTGAAAATTAGATTCCAATATGATAAGTGCATATGAAATTTGAATCATTAAAAGACCACCAAAAACATATTTAAAAATGGGTCCTAGGACTTGAAGGGTACCCATTCGCCCTTGGGTGAATGGGTCCCAGCCTAAAAATCTAGGACACTCATTCTCCAATGTAATTAAAATATTAATTGAATTAATTAAATGTTGGTTTCCCTTTCAAAAAATGAGAATAATAAGGATTTGGAGTACATAATTTGGTAAATTAGGAACTTAATTAAGTCCAATTAATTAAGGGACCTAAACAAAGTGTGAAATTGTAAAAGGTTTACAATTTCCTACACTACATTTAGCCCCCACTTTAGTGAGAGTATGAAATCACACTTAGAATCACACTAAAGTAGATAAATATGCATCAAGAGAGGTCCAAGTGTATAAATGTTAAAAATATAGGATGACAAAGATCAAGGAGGTTTATCAAGCCCCTAGGATTTTAGATCCCATGGAAAACAAAAATAAGGATAAAGGGACACACAAGATGTGTAAGATAAATGCAACAAGACAAGATACACAAGCATTCAATGTTAAAGATAATGCAAAAGGGGATGGACTAGCAAGTTGTATTATGCCACGTCCATCACTTATGAAATAGATGGCTCCATTGGTGAGTAAGCTACGTTACTCTCAGTGGCCATGAAGTATGCTCACAAGGGCTAGTGTAATCTGGTATACACTAGGTGCACCCCAAAGGAAAGATAAGAAACACACACTAGGTCTACACTGGTGTGTACCCATTACAAAGGTGGAACATGGGAAAAGTCATCACAAAAATTGTGTAACCATAAGTCAGTGCCAAAATGATCAATGTTATCCGAATGCTACACTATGTCCAACATCTAAGAACAAAAGTAAAGAAAAAATTTCAATATGTTATGTAAAAATGAGAATTTCAATGTCCATGTCATAATAAGGCCAATGTAATAATGCTAATGTATTCCCACACTTTAAAGGAATTGCTAAATACCATACTGTGAGCACTAACTTTAAAGTAGAAATGATAAATGGAAATTGGTAACAAGGCCATGGGAGCTTATTTGGAAAGCTCTATTCTAATCATATGTTTCCAAATAAAGCTGGATCATCAAAAAGGAAGATTCCCCCACATGCAATCTCAAAAGATAACACATAAGGGATCCATGGATTTAGGGTCAATGCATGTCTTCGCTATAGTGATATAATGGAGCTTGGAACCATCATCATTCCCCAAATACCTTGTGAAACAATGAACATAAAGGAGGAATGACACATAGAGAGATAGAAGAAAAATAATCCTTTTGGTTCAACGTGCAAGAGACCTAAATGTTTCAACACTTTGCATCATCCCCAAAAGGAAAACACAAGACAAAGGGAAATATAATTTTTATGATAGATAGAAGAATATAGATACAAATAGAAGAATGTCATGACATATTCACTTCCTTTATATCCTTGCACCAACAGAGTAACAAGGGTCATCCAAATAAAACTAAAAAACATAAAAGAACACCAAGAAACACAGTACGAGGGATCACATTGCATACATGCAATCACAAATAACATAAAGGAAACTAGTATTTCATATGCGAGCCAACCTATAGTAGGTCATCACATCCCAATCTTATTCATCATATACAAAAGGAAGATAACTAGCCAAAGGAGTAACAAAAAGTTCCATACTAGGACAAGGCTATCAAACCCCTTGCCCCCCAAAATGTAGGACAAGGATGAGATGAAATAAAGTATTATATGGTACTCCTTGCAATATAAAATATAATGATGCATAAAGTTCAATACATGTGGTAGTGAGAATTTTATAATTCTACAACTATATCACATGGAAAAGAGCAACAACTAATGTTATTGAGATGATGAGTAGGAAAAGTACCATTTTCAAACACATCCAATGAGATACTCCCACATGCATTGTTTATCAACTCAGGATGCACCAAGGTTAAAATTTTCTTAGAAGAATCTTGTGTGATGGTATTGATATTAAGCAAAGGTTTCTTTGGTGATTTTGTTTATTTTGAAGGACAATAACCAAGACCTCTTGTTGTTTCTTATATGCTAGGCTCTATAGGGACAAAAATACCTTTTTCATTCATAACACATCCTTTCTGATGAAGATGGTTTCTCATGATCACACTCATCATATGTGGATGAATTATTTTTGATTTCTTGTTCTTTGCTAAAAGTTGTGGAATCAAATGCTTCAGTTGATATCATTGTTTATTCTTTCTCTTTCCTTGATTTGAATTGTATAATCTTGTATTCCCCATCAAATTTAGGTATAAAATCTAATGATCCCAAATCATCCACCAATAACATTGTCACACGTGAAAGACACTTATCTTTTCCTTCTTGCAAAGGTTCAACTTTGAAGTTGGTATCAATGTTCTCAAAGGAATTGTCATTATTGCTTTATTTTGTAAACAATTTTTTGATTGTATGTCCATTTTAATTGTGTACACCTTGTTTTTATAAGTGTATTTCATTAGATGATGAAGCATTGAAGGGAATTCATTCATTTCATGAATCCATGGCCTACCAAAGAGGAGATTATATGAGAGCTATTGGGGTATGACATGGATAGTAGTTTGCAATGTAACCCTACTAGCTTTTATAGGTAATGTTATCACACCAAGTAGTTGCTTTCTCACATTATCAAGACCACAAATATATAAAGAATTTTGTTGAGTTTTAATCTTGTCCACTCCAAGTTTATCCAAAAGGTTTACACTACAAAAATTGAGTGTCAAATAATTATTAATAGAGTACACTCAGATAAAGGAATGCGAGATGGAATTATGACTAAATGAAATGATCTAAGTGCAACTGAGCAATGAAATTGATTGATTATGAATACAAAACTAATTAAATATGCAATGTTTGAAAACATAATGTGAGATATATGCAAGAATGAACTAAAACATGAACAAACACAAACATAATTGAAATAGGCTGAACATAGTGCACCTGGGACTTGAATGTTGAATCTGGAAGGCTCTGAAGACTGGTAGAAATCAGTGTAAATCACCAGTGGGACTCATTCACCATTGATGGAAATCTAGTCTTGCTACTAACAAAAACACCTAAAACTGCTTTTCGAAAGACGAGAATTGGATTATGACAAAATCAACTTTTTCAGCCCTAAGGTGGGACCCATTCACCACTAATGGCGAATCAGTCCTCCAAAATTCTGTGAAATCAAAGGTCAATTTTATAGCTCAAGATTTGCACTTGTCTTCTTGTCAGATTGATAGAGTCAAATCTACAAAAAATGGACTATAGGTTGTCTCCAAGCTTGAAATAGGGTTTAGTTGACTTGAAACACTTTGTTGACTTGTTGACCACCTTTCAACACCTATTTTCTTGACAAATGTGCATATAAAGTCTACAAACACACATGGAAAAGGGGAAAAATGGTTAAGGGTTAGGGTATAGGGATTTGCCTTGGTCAAATCCCATTTTGGTAATCAAACCCTTAACAAAGAAATGAAATGAAATGAACAAGGAATGATGAATCAATAACATGCAAGTGTCCTAAAATCACCAACCTTATTGAAGAAATCTAAAGATATGTCAATGGTTGCTCCAAGATGCTTGATGTTTGCTTGATTGAAAGATGCTTAAATGTGATTAGTGAATGAGTGAACTTGATGAATGCTTGAATGAATTAGTTATAAAATGAGAGGAAAAACACTTATTTATACACACTTATGCCCTAATAACCCAATAATACCTCATCATAGGCTGACATAAGGTATTTTAAATAAAAACCTGAAAGGAATTTTGAATTATTTTGAATTTGGAGCCAAGAGGGACTCATTCGCCACCCATGGTGAATGGGTCCCACCTTGGGCTTGTAAGTGGGTGTCAGGAATTAATTTGCATTTAATGTTATTTGTTAGGTTTACATTCAAATATACACTTAATTAAGTCTTATGAGTGCATAAAGGGGTCATATAAAACATAAGAAAGGTGTAAATAGTGTTAACAAGCCTAGAAAAATATGAAATCTTGTTACAAGACTTTACAACAATTCAACATAGGACTTGTTAAGTGATGAAAAGGTGATTTTTAGGTGAATTGTACTGAGAAGAGTCTAGAAAAGTGTAGAAATGTGTTACAACACCTCACAACACCTTCACAAGATGTCATAATTTGAATGTTTAGGACCTAATGTGAATATAGAAGTTACATTGTAACATTAAATCAAAGAAAAATAGACCAAGCATCATGAGAGAAATTCCTAAATAACCATGAAAATGTCAATGATCCATTTTTCTATGGTACATTTAGCCCCCACTTTAGTGAGAGGATGAACTTGCTTCAAACTCACTCTAAAGTAACCATGCACATTGAGAAGGATCCAAATGCACTTATGCTAGCAAGATGGAATTACAACAATCAAGAGGGATAATCAAGCCTGTAGGATGAATATCTCATGGAAAACTAAAGATAAGAATAGAGTAACACAAGTGTGAAAGAGAAAGAGAGAAAGAAGATGGAAAAGGAAAAGTCACATCAAGCTTCAATCATTTGTTCAACTAGTTGTGAATCAAATCTAGGCTATTTGTCCAAAAAGATAATCCATATTCACTGTGGGGCAACAAAACTCATGGCGGTTCGTTGGGTGAGAAGAAAAAGGGTGAAGTACATAGACTAGTTGGTATATACTTACAAACACATAGGTGGGGAATGTCATGTGCTGTAGAATGGGCTTCCGGCTCAACCATATTAAAGTTATACCTCCGATAACATTAACAAAGGTGCCACAAAGGAAAATTCAGTTCATACTTCATGAGACAAAGCTGTATGCTTAGAACTCATGAACAAAAAGGATGGTACCACGGGCATGCAAAGCTTTTATGCAAGGTGGCAAAAGATGATGCAAAATGTAAAAGGTGTAAAAGGATGTTCAAAGGAATCTTGTTAAGTTCATGCAAGGTTTATCACTTAGGGAACATTGTGTCTAATGTCTCCAAGAGAGGACCAATCAATAGAATATTCACAACTTAGGGGATGCAATGCATCACATTAGGCCACTAAGAGGAATGTAATATGCTAAGATAGATCAACTTATGAAGGACATCATTGAAATGTCATCCACAAAGTAACAAAATGCATGTATGAAGTGACAAGGCACACTAAGAACCAAGAATGAAAATGAAATGATTCCAATGTATGCTTCCACTTTAAAGGAATTGCTACACATCATTTTGCAGCAATTACTTTAAAGTAGCAAAGGAAAAAATGCAAAAAAACAAGACATGAGATCAACTTGGAGAAGCCCTATGCTAAGTCATATGTTTCCAGGAGAGGCTACGTCATGTAAATGAAAAAAGAAAACAAAAGAAAGGGAAGGTTTCCCCAGAGAAAGGAACACACCAAACACATAAGGGATCTATGGTTTTGGGGTTAGTATGTTAAGTTCTTTGCAATGTTTTTATGAAAGAGCTCAAAATTGTCATCATTCCCCAGCACATGAAGCTGGAAGAATGACCTAGAAACAAAAACAAATAAAAAAAAAGTCCATTTTGGGTCCAACATGGGCGAACATTTCGCAGTCTCAATGCTTTTGTCCCCAAAAAGAGGAAAAAATAGCGAAAATCCAAAGTAAAAAAGGAAAAAGGGACCATTTGGGTCAACATGGAAGAGACATAAGGCATCTCAATGCTTTGTGTCATCCCCAAAAGGAGAAACACAAAACAAAAGCGAAAAAGAAAATTATGCAAAATGTATGACATATAGAAGAATAGAGGTACAAATAGAAGTTCACAAAGAGAGATAACATCAAACGATACACACATACAAGCACACTAAAGAAAAAAAAAAGAAAAAAGAAAATGTAAAAAGGATAGCAAGGTGAATGTAAGTCAACCATTTAACAAGTCATCTGCCTCCCAGTCATGTTACGTATATTGCAAGGGCAGTTGAATCTCTAAAGGAAGAATTGCAAGTGTCGAACTAGGGGAAGTGTCAGGTTCTTCACTTGGTGTAGCAGATTTATAATTTAAGCTCATGGTAGATGAAAATAAAGAGTTTAGATCATTATTCACTTCTTCATCTATTTTAGTGATCTCCCCATCATCATCATCTAGGTTAATCACGATAGGAGGAAAAAGAGAAATTTCCAAGGAAGGGTGTATTAGGAGTTGTGGCTGTTGTATCTGATCATTTTGTTGTGATGGTTGTATCATACTATCTTATGGTGGGTCAAGAGGAGGAGGGTGATTAGGTATTTCTTCTGTCAAAGTTGGAGGTTGATTTTCTTTGGTGTTTTTGGTTTGCATTTGACGAGCAAGGAGACGATGATGACACTTACGCTCCCTAGTACTGTGGTTTCTTTTAATTTTATTTTGAAGTTGTTGAGGTGTAAGAGTGGGTTGATCCACCATAGGTTCATTTTCTTCTAGGGGGAGGAATGGAAGAAACCAAAGAAGATGGGTCAATCACTATCTCTTTGGCTTTATAAACTTGTTTAATGCAAGGAGGCATGATAGGATTGGTTTCAATTTCTCTTGGGCATTTAAATGATGAAGGGGAAATGTCTATGGTTGGGTTCTCATGAGGTTGTATTGTTTGTTCAATTTCAGAATTAGGTTGAAGCATGGTCTCATCAAGCATAGGAGTAGCGGAAGTGGATAGGGACATGTTACAAAGAGAAAATTCGGCTATTCATTTGGCTTTGAACATTTGATAAGTTATGAAAAAGAAGTCTTTTCAAGGGGTGATGGGTTCCATAGGTTCAGGCCAAAAGGCTTCTAAGGGAAAATTACCTTTAGAGGACAATGGATTAAAGCCACTATGGTGTATGGTAGATATTTCATTTCCATGTGGAAACTTCAAACATTTATGAACAACTGAAGGGACCGCTTTCATCAAGCGAAGCCAAGGATGACCTAGCCACAGATGAAATTGGTCCGATTGTGGAATAATAGAAAATGTTACATCCAAAGTTTTGGGTCCTATTTGTAATAGGAGTACGATCAATCCGATTGTAGGGCACACAAAACCAGTATGTGTTTTAATCCATGCAGTTGGTTTATTATAATCATGTCTTGATAGAGATCATGTAATACTAAAAACTCTTCCCTGATCACACAATCGCCACAGGTGAGATCTATTAATATCCCATTGGTGGGCTTGTCATAGATTCTGCCAGCTATGTAAAGAGGACCATCAGGAAGTTTTTCTAGTATGTCATGAGAAGATAAAGTAATATCAAGAGATTTTTTGGTTGGGACCTTACAAGGGACGTCTATCGTAGGGTCCACAAGTTCATCCATAAGATTAACTTGGGTAACATTTGGAGTAATATCATGTTGTTCATTATTTGTATCAATGTTCATTACATGAGTGTTTGAAGGTTCACTAGCCTTGACGAATGAAACATTGTGTTTAGGCATAGGGTTGGTAAAAAATTGTAAATTCATATTAGGGGGTGCAACAAACTTATTTCCTTGATCATTGACACTCACAATGGACAAACAACCATAATCAATGAGGTCTTGAACTATGTGTTTGAGATGCTTACATTGTTTGCTGTCATGTCCATTTTGGCAATGAAAATGACAATCAACATTTGGTTTAAAGGTTGGTGGTATCAATGGTTTAATGGTAGGAAAAGTTATCATTTGTTGCTGGAGTAGTTGATTCATTGTGTTATGGAGAGTATCGAGTAAGGTGGTAAATTGTCTCTTCAATTCCCCATAGGTAAATGGCGCCACTAATTTAACATCTGCCACTTGACTTGGAACAGGTTGAGTTGGTTACAGAGGAGGCAGATTGAAGTGTAAGAAGCCTCTATTTGGTTTTCTAAAGTTTTGCGCATTGTTTTGGTTGCTTTGTTCAGACTTCTCAACTCAATTGGAAGTGGACTTCGAATCACGACTAGTAACCAAGTTGTGATAGTCACAAAGGGTTGTGCATAAATGCATGAATGAAGGAAATTTCATCATAGTCAACTTATCCTAAAGGTGAGTGTGCAAGTTTTTGATAAACATATTTTGCAGATGTGAATCAAGAATCTTGGCATCAATTTGAACATACAATGACTAATAACATGAAATGAAATCAGTTACTTTTTCATCTACATTTTTTTTACATCGCATTAAATCAACCATTGTCTTTTTGTGAGTCATATGGACTTGGAAATGACTTATAAAGGTATCCACAAGTTCATTAAAGGATCAGATTCAATGATTAGGTAAGTTTGAAAACTACTCTAACGCAGTGTCCTTTAAGGTCCTAGGAAAAAGTTTAGCTAATAGGTTATCGTCAAGGACAAAATCACTAGACAATGTTGTATAGGAATTAACATGATTAGTAGGGTCTCCTTTATCTTTGTACTTCTCAAACCTATGGTTGAAGGGAGAGGAATGTGAGATCCTCCTTGGCTCACAACAATTTTTGTTGGTTGGGAAGTGAAAGGAACATGTTTGTTGTATATCTCAGCTATTATTTTCATAACTTCTAAGCCATCATCACTTTCAATCAAGTGATGAAGGTTTTCTATGGCAGGTATGGCGGTAGAGGAAATGTTTTCAAGACTTAAATCTTGTTGCAAGTGTGCAAAATCCTCATGAATACTAATGATTTTTTCTTGTAGAATGGAATTAGTTTGTGTGTCAACATGCATTATATTTGAAGGTAAAGGAATACTAGTGGTAGTATCCATGCTTAACACACCATTGTCCATACTAGGAGTGGGAGCTCTTGAGATCCCAAGGTCCACAATGAAAGTGCTATCATGGGAAGCCATGAGTCTAGAACTTTGTCTCACTAAAGTATTATCAATAGGGCACCAAACACTCATACAAGTACCACAAAATATGGGGTGAATGCAAATGAAAACTAGGGATAATAAAATGCTATTGAAAAAAATTCTGTAAACTGAAACGGGAAGATAGTAACAGGAAACAAAAATGTTGGAAATACTGTGAAAATGCTAGAAATTTCAATGTAGAAAATGCAACTGGATTGATTCGCCCAGGGTGGTGAATGAGTCATATGAGATTTTTTTGTGTTTTTCAAAAAAATTAAAATGATTTCAATGCTTTTTAGATGCAAAATGAGGATGCAAATGCAAATTTTTAGTTTTTGAATTATTTGATATGCAAAAGTGAAGTCTAAATGATTCTTTCAGTAGTGCAATTTGAGAAACCCTAGGATGCAAAAACAATGCAAAAAATAATGCAAAAGCTAATGCTATGAGTCCTAGGATGTGAATGCAAAGGAAAATTAGAAAGATAATATGTTCAATATGAAGGTTCACTAAAATGAACCAACAATTTTATTGTGTTCTATGGACTTCTCTTGCACTCTTAGGATCTTTCACCTAATTTAGGAGAGAGATAGAACCCCAAAATTGATGTGGTTCACTCAAATAAAGGAATGCAAGATGGAATTATGACTAAATGAAATGATCTAAGTGCAACTGAGCAATGAAATTGATTAATTATGAATGCAACACTAATGAAATATGCAATGCTTGAAAACATAATGTGAGATATGCAAGAATGAACTAAAACATGGACAAACACAAAAAAAATTGAAATAGGATGAACAAAGTGCACTTGGGACTTGAATGTTGAATCTAGAAGGCCCTGAAGGTTGGCAGAAATTAGTGTGAATCACCAGTTGGACTCATTCACCATTGATGGCGAATCAGTCTTGCTATTAACAAAAACACCTGAAACTACTTTTCGAAAGCTAGGAATTGTATTATGACAAAATCAATTTTTTCATCCCTAAGGTGGGACTCATTTTCCACTAATGGTGAATCAGTCCTCCTCCAAAATTATGTGAAATCAAAGGTCAATTCTATAGCTCCATATTTGCACTGGTCTTCTTGTTGGGTTGACAGAGTCAAATCTCCATAAAATGGATTGTAGGTTGTCTCCAAGCTTGAAATAGGGTTTAGTTGACTTGAAACACTTTGTTGACTTATTGAACACCTTTCAACACCTATTTACTTAACAAATCTACATATAAAGTTTGCAAACACACATGCAAAAGGGGAAAAATGGTTAAGGGTTAGGGTATAGGGATTTACCTTGGTCAAATCCCACTTTGGTAATAAAAAAACCCTTAACAAAGAAATGAAATAAAATGAACAAGGAATGATGAATTAATAACATGCAAGTGTCCTAAACTCACCAACCTTGTTGAAGAAATATGAAGATATGTCAACGAATGCTCCAATATGCTTGATGTTTGCTTGATTGAATGATGCTTGAATGTGATTAGTGAATGAGTGAACTTGATGAATGCTTGAATGAATTAGGTGTAAAATAAGAAGAAAAACACTTATTTATACACTTATGCCCTAATAACCCAATAATACCTCATCACAAGCCGACATAAGGTATTTTTAAATAAAAAATCGAAAGGAATTTTGAATTATTTTGAATTTGGAGCCAAGAGGGACTCATTCGCCACCCATGGTGAATGGTTCCCACCTTGGGGTTGTAAGTGGGTGTCGGGAATTAAGTTGCATTTAATTTTATTTTTCAGGTTTACATTAAAAAATACACTTAGTTAAGTCTTATGAGTGAATAAAGGGGTCATATAAAGCATAAGAAAGGTGTAAATAGTGATAACACCCCTAGAAAAGCATGAAATTTTGTTACAAGACTTTACAACACTTTAAAATAGGACTTGATAAGTGATGAAAATGTGATTTTTAGGTAAATTATAATGAGAATAGTCTAGAAAAGTGTAGAAATGTGTTACAACACTTCACAACACCTTCACAAGATGTCATAATTTGAATGTTTAGGACTTAACGTGGATGCAAAAGTTACATTGTAACATTAAATCAAAGAAAAATAAACCAAGCATCATGAGAGAAATACCTAAATAACCATGAAAATGTCAATGATCCATTTTTCTATGGTACACATTTTCAAAGGAGGTAATTTACTTTTATGAAAGACAATGTTCAAATTAGGTGAATTCATATTCTCAATCAGAGTTGCCACATCATTTGGTTGTACACTAGGAGGGATAACAATTTGATGTAAATAATTTTGAAGCTTACCATGGTAAAGAGGTGATGCTTGAATTAAATCCCATAGGGAGATCTTATCAGTATTGCTACAAAGTTTTTCTACAAGTTCACACTCCTTTCCACTATGCGAAGCTAAATGAGAGGCACTAGGAAAAATAGATTGTGTGAATGGTATCAATGGAGGAATGGTTTGTGGTTGATTATTATTCCTTGTTATATGTATGAGCAACAATATGATAACTTGGTTGTTGCGATTTACATTGTTACTAATGAGTTGCCTTATAAAATTTAAGATATGTCTTGGAGATTTTGGTTTGTGTTGAGGTAGTCCTATGATGAGAATAGGTTTGGTTTGGTTTTTTGGTTGTTCTGAAGGTGGGTGGATGATAAGTTGAGGTATGATTGCATTGAATTCTCTTTGTTGTGTTTTGGTATTGCAAGCCTTAGTGGATGATCTTGGTGAGATGAAATTCTTAAGGGATTCATCTAACATGTTAAAGTCATCAATACTAAAGCACTTGAGGGATACATGAACTTATAGAAAGAGATATGAAATGATTAGATGACTGTGCTTCATCCATAATAGGTGTCTTTACCTAGGGGCATTTCATTAGGAAAGAGATCACAAGGAGTAGAGATTGACATTCAACCTCAAAAGGTGAGTCAATCATACCTGAATTTTATTTCCTTAAGACAATAGGATAGATCTAAAAAAAATTTGTAATAATATGCATGCAATGCTCTAACTCGATGAACTATAAGAACTAGAACATGAAATATAAATTCTCGAAAGTATAGAAACTAAAACCATAGTTTGTGGGAAAATTTGAAAAGGATTAGGACACATGTAACATTCAAAAAAGTAGGTTTTGAGTTTTGTTGAAGGACATGTTTTCCCTACCTAGGGTGAATGGGTCCTAGTTAGGGGTCCTAAAAGTTATTCTCCAATCCTCTAAGGTAGGATCTTAGCTTCTATTTTGTATAGGTTTCATTGTCAGAAAGCTGGAAATAAATTTTAAATCCGATTTTCCATAGGTTGACAACAATGAATGCAACAAATTTAATAATGTAAAATTTCTCTTCAATATCTTTAATCCTTCTTCAACTTGTAATAGGCATGTACAAAAAGGGAAGAATTTTATATTTCAATGGGGGTTTACCTTAGTCAAACTTCATGTTTGGTAATTAAACCTTGATAGAAAGATAGTGAAAATGGAGAAGGAAATAATGAATGAACACTTTCTTGCTACAACTCACCAAACCTTCAATGGCTTCTTTTAGATCCATTGAAATCAAATACATCACTCCAAGGAACTTGATCTTACTTTTCTTTATTTGTTGGATACTTGAATGCCTGGATGATTTGAGGATCAACAATGCATATTAGCCTTCACAAGATGACATGAACACATATAATCTTGAACATTATGATAGGATATTTATTGCTGCAATAAATGACTGATAAATATGCTCTTGGATGCTCTTGAAAATAATATTTTCTCATATGATATCTTGATAATGAAACTTATATTTTAATTGATAAAAAGATTATGTATTTATAGGTGTTTATCTAATTTCCCAAAAATTAGATTCCAAAAGCTGAAAATTACATATGAAATTTGAATCATTAAAAGATCATCAAAAACATATTTAAAAATGGGCCATACGACTTGAAGGGGACCCATTCACCCTTGTGCAAAAGGGTCATAGCCTAAAAATATAGGACACTCATTCTCCATTGTAATTAAAATATTAATTTTATTAATTAAATGTTCATTTCCCCTTTGGGAAACATGAATAATAAGGCTTTGAAATGCATAATTTGGAAAATTGGGAGCTTAATTAAGTCCTATTAATTAAGGGACCCAAACAAAATGTGAAATTGTAACTTAGGGTATACAATTTCCTATACTACAATATCTAAACCATTATAATCCAAAAACTAACATGATCTTACTGGGCCTAGCATTTTGCTAAGTATTTGTCATTTTATATTCTTTTATTTCTCAACTCATCTTATCATTTTATTGATGGTCTCCATTTTGAAATCCTTAACCCCTTGATCCAATTTATTCAATGTGAGTTTTCTAAATTTAATTGAGACATCATCAAAATTTTCTACCTTATCTGGTAGAAATATTAGGTTTGTTACCCCTTCGATTAAACTAGTTTCTTCAAAATTAAACACTTGCGACTTAGAATTTAGATTTTTTTACTGCATTCAATGATCAATTTCTCCTCTCAATTAAGTAATTTATTTCATCATCTCAGTTGATGAATGCATTAAAATTATCCATTATTTTCTACTTAGAGAGAATTTGATCATCAATATATGCTCCATCACTACGAGTTTAGGGAGTTCAATTTTGTTCTTCCCTTACCTACCATTGCATTCAACAATTGTGGTTTTGGTTGTTTCCTTGTACGATCATGGTGGAGTCTCAGGAGTTGAAAGAAATCTAAAGTTCATCCTATACTTCTTGAACTAAATTATTAATCCATTTTTCTATGACATTGGATATGTTCTTCATCTTGTCCAAGGAGGAGTATATGTTCTTCCTTGTCTTAATAGGACCACAAGTTGTTTGATGTAATCTTTGAGTTATCTATTATGCTTCTTTAATTACTTCTTGTTTTTATTGTCTTTCTACATTCAAATAGTTTTAGTAGTAGCTATTGATTAGATTTATTGGATATCTCGCTTCCTTCTAGCATGCCCTAGATTTATCATAGATATTTGATAATCAATTAGACTCATATCCTCACATTTTTATTTGCAATGTTAGTGACACTTTATGTAATTAAACAAACCATTATATCCCTTGTAGAGGATATTAATTTGGATTTCTCTTAGGTTTGGGAGTGTACCTCATCAAAGAATTCATCAAAATCTGATATCACCTCATCACCTTTTGTTGCAATCTTCACTCCACCTTCCGTCAACACTTGCCATTCCTTTTCTACTATTGAAATCTTTTCATCTACACAATACCCACTCTCATTTTCATCATAAAAATGAAACATATTATGCATTACCTCTTTCTCTTCAACCTTTTCTTCACCACTGCATGCTGCCATATCTTCTTCACCTTCACTCTTAGCTGCAGTTTCATTTTCCATTACTTTCAAGTCCTCCAAAGGACACTCATCATCCTTAATCATTATTGCACTTACCTCTTAGTTTCCCTCTTTATCCTTTTGAACAAGGATTTCGACATTTTCATTTTCATCCTTCTTCCCTACACACAAAGTCTCACTTGCAAACATATCAGTACCAAAAGAACAATAAGATTCAATACTTCCCATTTTATTTTCCTTTCTATCCTTATTATCTGCTACAATTTATTTTTCCACTTCCTCTTGCCTATCTTGCAAAGGATTCAAAACATATTCTTCCCCATCCCTTATGATGCTATATGTATTCTTCCTACCATCATGTAGAGTTTTTTGATCATATAGCCATGGTCTACCCACCAAAACATGGAATATATCCATAGGTACTATATTACATACAATCACATCCTTATATCTACAAATCTAAAATTCAACCACATTGTTCACTTACCGATATCTGGCAATCTACTTGCAACCAAGAAATGTAGTATGGGATAGGATGCTCGATTCTTTTCAATTTTAGCTTGTCTACCATCTCTTTGGATACAATATTATTGGTGCTACCACTATCCACAATGACTTTGCAACATTTCCCACTCACTTTACACCTTGTTTAAATAAATTAATCCTCTAGATGGGCTCTTGATTCCTTGTTTATGGCTCTAGAAATTCTTTCTTCATTACAAAACATTCTCTTGGCTTCCAAGACATTTTTCCAAAGACTTTTCCACACTCTCTTTGCAACTACTTCACTCTCTACCCACAGGTCCTGGTGCAAAATGCCTCACATTGGTGCTTCTGCCTACACACTCACAAACAACCAGCTCTAATACCATTGATGGAAGTAATATCCAAATCTCAATCAAAAACTCCCAACAACATAATATTCAACTCAAAAATTGTTTGAAATAACACAAAAAATCTGCAAACAGTTTGATTCATTAACTATTCAACTTTTCTCCGTATTACATGGAAATCATCACCAAAATGAAAATACATCATATACAGCCATATGAGCTGATATAAACCATTAAAAAATGAAATAAGACTCATATAATTCTATTAAAATCAACAAAGATCAATCACAAATTGACCTCCTTCAATCTATCCCCTTCATATAGCTTCTAGCTCCTTTAATATGCAATCTTCACTACAAAGTTCTTGCTGCAATAAGGCAACAAATTTCAAATCTATTTGCTGTTGTCAAAATACCTTCTAACCTGAAACAAAACATACTTTCTACCTTCTCCAAGAAATCCACACTTGCAACAACAACCTACACAATCTAGCCAAGAATGGTTACCAAAACCAAGTCCAAATTGCCTATAATCTTCAAAAATAGGCCCCCAAAGATTGTCTAGAAAAAATCCATGACCATGTAGGGAAGAAACCTCAAAAAATAAATGCAAAATAAATTCCATAATATTAAAAGTGCATTCATAAACTCACTCCCACTAAAATTTCCAAAATTGAAGTCCATTCCAAGATTTTAGGGTATTTCCAATGTAACTCTACCAACTCACCTTGGGTGCCCACTTTTTCATGAATGCATTTAGGAAGTTTTAAATACATAATTCAAACTTATAAATCCCTGCAAATCCACTCCCAAGAATATTTATTGCCATTTTTTTCAATATTAGGCAATTTTCAAAATGCCCCTAAATAATCTCCACACCCCAAAATTGCAACATAATAATAAAAAGGGAAATTATTTAATGTTTAACTTAATATAACTTTGCAAATTATCTCACCAAGATAATTACCTAAAAATCCTTAGGAAATTGAATTAAAATATTATTTTGGTTGATGCAAGATTTCTAGTCAACTGTGGATGCTCCTGCATCAACTTTATTAAATAATTGAGGTTAATTTTCCATAATTGGCCCCTTTAATTTAAATCCAAGCCTAATTAATTACATTCCAAAGAGGAAAACCCAACATTCATTAATTCCATAACATAACACTTATCTTTGGAGAATGTGTGTCCTAGGTAAGTGACCTATGACTCATTCAATCAAGGGCAAATGGGTTCTCACTTAGACCTGGGACCTAAATTTTTATTACCTTTCTGGTGGTATTTTAGTGATTTCAAATGTGTATTCACATGTCGGATTGTGTTATTTGAGTTTTAGGAAATTAATGTTACATACCTATAAATATAAGGTCATTTCACTATGTTTCATTGTATTATTTTCAAGAGATCATTCCTATATCAAGTTTATGAGATCAAGAGAATTTCAAGGAATTCAAGAATATATTTAGTGATTGTAGCAATCAAGATCCTATTATCAAACAAAGTCTTCTTGCATCATACATGTTATTTGAGCTAATGTGTTGATGTAATGTTCAAGACCCATTCAAGCATTCAAAGGCATTATTGCAAATCAAGTTTTAAGATCAAGATTCACATCCATTAAAGCCATTTCATGCCAGTTATAGATCTACATTCCAATGTGTATCCAAAGGTTTGGTGAGTTATGACATTGCTTTTTTATTCATCATTTCTTCATGTTTCATTATTTCATTACAAGGTTTAATTACCAAAATAGGGTTTGACCAAGGAAAACCCCCATTCACCAACAAAAGAACATTTTTCCCTCTTGATTTGTGTTTATATATTTAGGTGGAAGATCTCTTGAAGAGAACAATTGAAAAGTTTTCAAAGTTGCATTTTTTTTCATCATTGTTGCAATTTCATAGAAACTCACCTACATGATTTATTTATGGTTGTCCAACTGTGAAAATTGGGGATATGGGAGTAGAAATAGTAGAAGAGAACTCAAAAACCATTTTTATAGAGCCCTAGTGAGGACCCATTCACCATAGGGTGAATGAGTCCTCAGTTAGCTTTGAAAAGGCACTTTTGGTGACTGGTATACATCATTTTCCCTTTCCCAGATCTGCATTTTGATTTTTTGTTCCATCAAAATTGAGTTTAATCTTCTAAATTCAAGTTGTAGATTGCATTTTGGAGTTATTTTTCTATTTTTAATCTTTCTCCCCAAAGTGTTGTTTAATTAGGACCCCCGTCCTTGCAAAAAAAGAAATTTTCTGATTCACACTTTGAATTAACTCACCTTTTGGTTGACAGTCCTTTCATTGAGTGGATCTCATTTCCTAATGATATAAAGAAAGATAGGTCCATCAAACTGCATTCTCCATTCATTCACATTTTCAAGCCCCCATACTCACCTATTTTTCTTTGTTACATTTTGGTGAACCCAACTTTTGATCATTGTAATTTTTTGATTTTGGAGTCCATATTCACCCTAGATTTAGATCTTGCATTCATTTGCATTACATTGCAATGAATTGAATCTCATTTAGGGTTGTTTAGCTTGCATTAGTTTACATTTCATTTGGGGGTTTTAGGATTGCATCTTGCATTCTTGAAATCTAAAAAATACAAAAAAATTATTCATTTTGTAAATCATTTACATACCATTACATCATCATTCATTTACATTTGAAAATTGAAACAAATTTGCATATCAAATTAGACATCCTAGTTTTTCATTTTGTCATATGTTGCACTTGCATTCAACATTAATTTTGTTGGGAAAATATATCTCAACCTTGCAGTTATGTATGATTTATTATTGATAGGATGCATATATATTTATGTATAGATTTCCTAGTTACATCGATAGGTGTATACAATGGGAGCAAGGGAGGAGAGTAGGATGCGTGTGAACAATTTTTTGTTAAATTGTTTAGGAAACTACTAAAATGGTTGACATACATTAGATAAATGATACACTATAAATCTAGACCGTCAATTATTAGGTTTTAGATCTAATGGTGGATATTTTGTTGGCTTGTCTTGCCATAGAATTTAATCCTATTTTATGAGGGTGTTTAATTGTGGCTATGGTAGAGAGAGACAGTGATGTATTCTGAGAGTCTGATAGTAGTTATGTTGTCTCTTGATCTCTGAGTGATGATGCTCCTATGAGAAGCTTACTCTGCAAGTATATTGTAATCTTTATGATTTATTGAATAATATATTGGAAAACTTTTGGAGTGTGAGGTTTTTCTCTTGAAAGGGTTTTCCCCACATGAATCAGTGTGTCATGGTATGCATGATATTTGTGTTTATTTTTGTTTAAGTTTCTATAATTGTTAAAGATCTATACTTTTTTTGCATTATTCTCCTCTCAAGATTAGTGTAGGAAGTTTTTCTACTAGCTTAGCTTCCTTACAAGTGGTATTAGAGCTTGATCACCTTTGGTTTCAGTTGTGGGTTGTTGAGTTTTTTGGACTAATCTAGGTTTGAGTGGGAGCTTGTGTAGAAGATACTTTGTGATCTTATTACATGAATTTTTAGATGGCAAGTTCATCAGGGAGAATAGAGGTGGAGAAATTTTTTGGAAATAATTTTGAAATATGGAAGCTAAAGATGGAGGATCTATTGATAGATCGAGGTCTGTGGGATGTTGTTGATGAGAATGTTTTGAGGCCTACAAATCTCACCCAAGCTGCTCAATATGATGTTATGGACCATAAAGCCAAGGGCGTAATCAGATTGTGTTTTGTAGACTCTATTTTAATTAATTTCCATGAGGAGACCTCTGCACAAAACTATGGAAGAATCTTGGTGAGATGTATAAAACTAAATCCTTAGTGAACAATATTTTCTTAAGGAAGAAGTTGTATTCCTTGAGAATGGAAGAGGGTGGAAGAATCATAGACCACCTAGAAGCATTCAAAATGATAGTGTCTCAATTGGCATCCATTGGTATCAAAATTGATGAGGAGGAAAAATGTCAGATCTTGCTTTGTTCTTTACCTGATTTGTGGGATTCTCTTGTTATGGATATTGGGAGTACTTCTATAATTTTGAAGACCAAAGATGTGGTGGGTTCTTTCCTTTCTGAAGAAATGAGGAGGATGGTATCCATCTCTGCCAAGGAGGCCTTAAATGTTTGTGGAAGACCTAAGGAAAAAGGAAAGAAAAATGAGAAGTGTGACAAATCCAAGTCTAGGGGGAGATCAAAATCTCTTGGAAAGTCCAAAGTTATTTGCTAGAACTGTGGTAAGCCTAGACATATTCGTAAGGAATGCAAAGAAGAAAAGAGGAAGTAAAGGAAGAAATTTGATTATGATTCTGAGTTTGAGAAGGAATATGGTGACACATTGATTGCAACTTTGGCAACTCGTGTAGGTAATAATGCATCGTTAATTAACTCAGGCACATATTTCCATATGACCTTTAATAGAGATTGGTTTTCTAAATATGGAGAATTTGATGGAGGTAAGGTGTACTTGGGTGATGATTTTCATTTAGAAATTGTTGGCCATGGTAAAGTTAAAATCAGGTTTCCTAATGGTAGAATAAAAAGGATTAATGGTGTGTTGCATATCCTTGGATTAGTAGAAAATTTGTTATCTATGAGAAAACTAATAGATGTGAGTGTGCAGGTAGTATTTATGATGCAAGATGCAAGATGGTTAGAGGTGCTACATGGTGATTGCTAAAGGTGTCAAACATGGCACATTGTATACGCTTGATGTATGCATTGTTGAGTGCAATAGTACTTCTATGAAAAACAAGTCTACTGAAGAAGTGAGGGTTTCACCTTCAATAGATGGTCATGGATTTTGAGTACCCAAAGGTGCTCTTTATTTTTTAATCAAAGTTACCTGCAGTGAAAACTATGTTATGGCACCAAAGACTTGGCCGCATTGGAGAAAAGGGTCTAAGGACCTTGAAAAATAAAGACCTTATTGAAGGTTTGTCTAATTGTAATATTGAATTCAATTTCTATGAGCATTGCATTTATGTAAAACAAAACCATGTTTAGTTTTACTCGATTTCTCATAAATCTTGTGGTGTATTGGATCTTATTCATTATGATATGTTTGGTCTTATAGATGTTCCTTTGATTAGTAAATCCACATATTATGTTTCATTTATTTATGTTTATAGTAGAAGGACAAGGGTATATTTTCTAAAGAGTAAATTTGAAGTTTTTAGTCGATTTAAAGAATTTAAAGCCATGTTTGAGGACTGATAATGGCAGTGAATTTTTCTCTAATGATTTTGATATATTTTGTAAAGATTGTGGTATTCATAGATAGTAGACAACTTTGTATTCTCCACAACAAAATGGAGTTGCAAAAATAATGAATAGGACACTGATGGAAAAGGCTAGGAGTATGTTGAGTGGTATTGGCCTAGAACAAAGGTTTTGGGCTGAAGCTGTTGCCATTGCTTGTTGCCTAATTAATAGGTCTCCTACATCAGGTATTGTTGCTAAGACACCTATAGAACCATGGTCATGTTGCAAGCCTTCATTAAGACATCTTAGAGTTATTGGTTATGAGGCATATGCACATGTTCCAAAGGAGAAGAAAAAAAATTTGGAGAACAAGGCTGTGAAATGTATCTTCATCGGATATAGTTATGGTGTGAAAGTTTAAAAGCTTTGGGAACCTATTGCACAAAATGTAATATATAGTAGAAGTGTTATTTTTAAAGAAACTAAGCCTTCTTCTATTACATTGCAGCCAAAACAAAGTAAATAGGAAGATGTGACTCAATTTCCTTCTACACCTGAGAAAGTTGAACTGAGGCCCAAGGATAAACAAGAAGTCGAGGAGAGCTCATCTAGCTCTAGATCTTCAGAAGAGGAGGAAACTCCAACTTAGCATGTTCATAGGTCTACAATGAATAGAAAATCACCTGAGAGGTGCACACCTAATGATTGGAGATATATTTTTGCTTTGAATACTAACATGGATGGACCCAAATCTGTAGAAGAGGCATTAGGTATGAATGATTTAGAATCCTAGAAGATTTCTATGGATGAAGAAATGAAATCTTTGAAAAAGAATGATACATGGGATCTTGTACCATTTCTTGAAGGATGAAAACCTATATGTTGCAAATGGGTGTGTAAGAAAAAGATTGGTTTAGATGGAGGTATTGAGAAGTACAAGGCGAGGTTGGTTGTGAAAGGTTACTCTCAAGTTGAGGGTGTTGATTATGGTGAGATATTATCGCATGTTGCAAAAATGACATCCATTAAATTTTTGCTTTCTATTTTTGCTACTTATGATTTAGAGGTTGAGCAAATGGATGTGAAAACTGCTTTCCTTCATGGTGACTTGGAGGAGGATATTTATATGACACAACCAAAGCACTATGTGGTGAAAGGTAATTTAGTAAATTGGTTTGCAAATTGAAGAAATCTTTGTATGGCTTACAAAAAAGTCGTAGGATGTGGTATTGGAAAGTTGATACATGTGTTGAGTTTGGGATTTCAACGTTCTAAATCAGATAATTGTATTTACTATAAAATTGATGGTGATCATTTTTTTCTCATTGCATTATATGTTGATGGTATGTTATTTATTGGTAAAGGGAAAAGTATGATTTCAGAATTAAAATCTCAACTTGCTGCTAAATTTGAAATGAAAGACCTTGGTGCAACTAGACACATTCTTGGGATGGAAATTAAAAGAGATAGAGTGAAAAGAAAGCTATGGCTTGGACAAAGTAAGTATGTCAATTTAATTTTACAAAGATTTAACATGCAAGATTGTAGACCATTGTGTGTTCCTATTTCTATTGGAATTTCAGATTGTCCAACATCTCCATCAGAGATGGAAGACATGAGTAGAGTTCCTTACTAGAGTGCAGTTGGAAGTTTGATGTATGCTATGGTTTTTACTAGACTAGACATTGCCCAAGTAGTGGGAATTCTTTCCAAATATATGTCTAATCCTGGTAGAGTTCATTGGGATGTAGTTAAAAGGGTCTTCATATATTTGTAGGGTACCTCAAATTATTCCTTATTTTATCATAGTAATGTGAATGAGGAAACAATTTCCCTTGATATTCATGGTTATGTGGATTTAGACAGGGCAGGTGATATTGATAGCAAAAGATCCACTAGTGCTTATGTGTTTACATTATTTTCAATGTAATTAGTTGGATGAGTAAGCGACAAGTTGTGGTTGCTTTGTCCACTAGTGAAACAGAGTATATGGAAACTACTCATGCTTATAAATAATCCATTTGGCTTAAGAGACTATGTTCAACTATTAGAATAAAACAAGGTGCAGTGACAATTTATAGCGACAATTAGAGTGCAATATGTCTAGCAAGAACCTAACATTTCATGCCAAGACCAAGTACATTGATGTATAGTATCATTTTGTTTGAGATATGATCAAAGATGGTATGGTGAAACTAGTTCAGGTCCAGACTTTGATGAATGTTGCAAATTATTTAACTAAGCTTGTAAGCACAAAGAAGTTTAGATGATGTTAAGAGATTATGGGCCTTTCGGCCTCTAGCAATTAAGAGACAATGTTTACCCCCTCTCATTACTATTACAAGGTGCTTGACAAGTGGGTGATTTGTTGGTAGAATATGTCTCAACCTTGCAATTATATATGCTTTATTGCTGATAGGATGTATATATATTTATATATATATTTCCTAGTTACATCGATAGGTGTATACAATGGGAGCAAGGGGGGAGAGTGTGATGCATGTGAACAATTTTTTCTTAACTTTTTTAGGAAGCTACTAAAATGGTTGACATACATTAGATAAATGATACATTGTAAATCTATACAATTAATTATTAGGTTTTAGATCTAATGGTGGATATTTTGTTGGCTTGTCTTTCCCTAGAATGTAATCCTATTTTATGAAGGAACTTCATTACGACCGTGGTAGAGAGAAATGGTGATGTATTTTGAAAGTTTTATAGTGGTCGTGTTGTCTCTTGATCTATGAGTGGTGATACTCCTATCAAAAGCTTGTTGTACAAGTATATTGTAATATTTATGATTTACTGAATAATATATTGGGAAACTTTTGGAGTAGGGGGTTTTTCTCCCGAAAGGGTTTTCCCCACATAAATCACTGTGTCATGGTATGTATGATATTTGTATTTATTTTTGTTTAAGTTTTTGTAATTGTTAAAGATCTATAAATTTTTTGCATTATTCTCCTCTCAAGATTAGTGTAGGAAGTTGTTCCGCTACCTTAACTTACAAATTTCATATGAAATTCAAACTATAACTTGCTATTTCTGATCAAAATCTATAAACCACCAAAATCATCTCAAAAATCTTCATGAACATTTTTGAAAACACTAACCTAGGACCCATTCGCCCCTGGGTGAATGAGTCCCTGATCAAGGTCATTTCCTAATTTTTTGGGCATTAAAATATCTATTTTATCTTCTTTAGTTTTCTATTTCAATTTATAATTTTTTTTTTTACTTAAAATTGATCATATTTAGCTTCATTTGATAAATTTAGAACATTATGTGATTTCAAAATTTCCATTTACAAGACATCATTTTCAGATTTTTGCATAGTGTAATTAGAAAATTACCTTTTTAGAATTTGAAAATTATATTTACATATTTGCATTGCACTTTATATCATAGGTTACTTCATTGCATTTCACCTTCTTTCCATTTTGGGTGTGTACCAAGTTTGTGAATCTTGTACGAGCTTTACAACTTGGTGTCCTATTAGTATTACTATTATGAGATGTAGTTTGAGACTCATGTCATCTTGTGATACACCATTCACTGTGAATCTTGGGTTCTCTAACTCTTTTACTAATAGTGTTGATAATCAACCCTCTATGGATCATAGCCTTCATACCTCATTTCCAATGACTTTCCTACCTAAAAAAAATGTGCATGATGTTGAAACAATGATTGCTAATATCCTGCAAGAAAACATAAGAAGGATGGATGAAGAAATAAAACAATTTCAAAATCTTGTGATTCCTAATGTAGTTCCTATGCTAGATAAAATAAGAAAGATGCTTAAGAATGAACAAGGAATAAAAATCTTCCATAGCCCCGCTTACATCCTTAACAAGAACTTTAAAAGAGAATGATAATATACATACCACAGTCAACTTTATTAACGCTAAACCTCATAAGGGCCTAACTAAGATGCCGCTTGATATTGCTTTCTCACAACAAGACATATTTAGACATGCACGTGATGGTCCTATTTACATAGATGGAAGTATAAATGACAAGCCTACTAATGAGATATTAATTGATCTCGTCTATTGAGAGAGTGTGATCACTGAAGAATTCCTATTTGTGCACGAACTCTATCAAGATACATATAAAAAACTAAAAGCATGGATCAAAATGCATAATGGTTTTTCTTGCCCTACGATTGGCTCAATAAATCTCCCTCTAAAGGTTGGAACAAAAGAATTAAATGTCTCATTCACCATCATTCGTCCTCCCAACTGGGCATGGACCTACGTCCTTTCTCATTGGACCATCCATCCAATCCTTTCTCGTTGGATGGTTGAAAGGAAGGCAACATTGTCAGACCAATTTCATGTGAATTTAGCCTATCCATAGCTTCATTCCATGAATGTTATCCTGTCGGTTGTGCATAAATGCTTAAAATTTCCATTTTGTAATGAAATTTTTATCGTGCATCAAAGTGGCTTTAATCCTATGTCTTCCTATGGGAAATTTTCATTGGATTTCTTTTGGCTTGAGCCTATTGAACCTATTAGACCCCATGAAGACTTTTTCAAATTCTATAAAAAAATTAAGGAAAAGTGTATAGCAGAATTATCACTTAGGAATATGCCTCAACCTATGATTGAGCCACCCATTCTTGATGAAACCATGATTGAACCAAAAACCCTTCCAAATATCCAAGATCTTCCTATGAAAAATCCTTTACCCATTTCATATAAGAGACCACAAGATAACCAAAAAAATCTCATTGCACCTCCTAAAAGGTGGAAAATTGGCTACTTCCCCACCTTTAGGGTTTAGGTACCTAAAAGGGGCAATTTTCACTTTCACTCAAGAACAAACCATTGAGATCTCAATGCAAAAGAGAAATAGATTTTGTAAAAGGGCCATTCTAGGGGCTGGATATGATTTGATAAGGGGTTCACCACCAAGTTTAGACTTGGAAAAGATAACAAAATGCAAGATGAAATGTAAAACCCTAATTGAATTCAAAGCAACACTAAATGACATAGAAAAGTGAATGAAGCAACATAGAAAACTACAAAATAGAATGTGTGCACCTAGAAATTTGGAGAAGGTTGAATGGAGGTCTAAAACATTGGAAAATCTAACTTTATTGCTAACTAGGAGTCACTTGCCAAGTTGGGAAAATTAGTCTAGTTTTTGGAGAACTGTGCAAGAACAAAAAATTGTTAAAAGGGTATCCGAATCTGCAAAAGCCTAAAAGTTGACTAGAACTAGGACTCATTCACCAAAAGTGGTGAATCAGTCCAGTTGAGATTTTCTAAAACTTCAAAAGTTGATCCTTCTCTTCTCTATCTGCTCTGTCCTTCCTGACTAGTTTCTAGATCTGAATCTGTGATTTGCAACATGTAGATGATCTCCAAGTTTCTCCAAGGCTTGATGACAACTTTGACAACTTTGAATGGTTTTCAACTTTCTTCCAATCTTGCTCCTTAGGAAATCTAAAACCTAGACATGAAAATCACACACAAAGGAGAGGGGAAAATGTTGTGGGGTTGGTTGATAGGGGTTTTCCTTAGTCAAACCCCATTTTGGAAATCAATCCTTGAAATGAAATTAAATATGAAGGGAGAATGATGAATGGACAAATGAAAATGTTGCAACTTACCAAACCCTTGCAATAAATTGCTACAAATATGCTTGAAATGGATGCAATGGATGTAGACTTTGACTCTTGCTTGAATGATCTTAATCTTGAATGAAACACTTGCTTCAGTCATAAACCCTTCATCACAATTGTTAGCACAATAACAAACATGATATATGAAATCCTTGACATGATGGTTGATGCTTGAATGTTACTCTAAAATGCTTGATAATTAGTCCTTGAATGATCTTGAAGACACTTGAATGATCTTGTGAACTTAAAATTGCTATAAGAATGCTCATTCAACTTGCTAGGTGTAAAATGAGAGAAAAAAGCTTGTATTTATACTCAATTATGCAAGAATTCCCAAAATTACAACACTACAAGTTGACATTAGATCTAGGAGAATAAAATCCCACCAAAATTTGATTTTTTTCTAATTTTGGGCCACATGGGACTCATTTTCCCAAGGTGGTGAATGAGTCTCATCAGGCATACTGTATGTGACCAAAAATAAAAAGTGCTTAGAAATGTGTGAAATTTGGTTCGTGACCAAAAGACCTAGGTGAGACCCATTTTCCCAAGGTGGTTAATGAGTCCCAAATCACTAAATCTAGGCCACACAAGCTAGATACACTTGAATTATGATTAGCTAATGATTGGAGTCGAGATTATCCTAAAAAAATTGCAATAAATGAGGCTTGTGGATGCAAATAGGCCCAATTAAAACACAAGAAAGCCTAATTGTTAATGAAAATCCTAGAAAAGTGTGAAGGTGTGTTACAACACTTTGCAACACTTTAAACAAGGCAAGATTAAGGTTTTAGGAGAGGTTAATTATGTTTAGTTAATAAAACCTTAGAAAAGTGTGAAAGTGAGTGCAACACTTCACAACACTTTAGCAAGGTACCATTTAAATCTATTAGTTCACAAGGGCCCAAAACTTAATGTGAATGTGTCATCCATATTACAATAGTAAATCAAGGCAACATTAAGCCTAAATTCATAAGGAGGGCCCAAATAAGCGTGAAAATTCCTTGACAACATTTTTCTAATGTAGACACCTAGAAATTACCACTAGGTCTGTCAATTTATTAAAATCCCTTCTTCATCTTCGATAATTAACTAATCTTAATTATTTAATTATTACCTAATGTCATTAATTCTTTCCTTAATTTTTTATTTTATTTAAGGGGTAAACACTTTTGACCAGAGCTATGAACCAGATACAACCATTCAACAATACCACCCCAACATGGTTTGAACCTTGGTGACAAGAACAACAATGCCACCTAAAAACCATCACACCATGCCAATACCAGCTAATTCTTTCGTTAATTAAATAATATAAATTATTTTTAAATTATTTTCTGACACAAATAAATTAAATCGTATTTATTTAAATTACTCATTTTTCCTCTCACTTTTTGAATTAAATTTCTATTTAATTAAAAAGTGGACTCGATTTTTTCCTCTTGCAATGAGATAATGTTTACATTATTTCAAAATTCACTTTCCTCTTCGAACTAATTGATTTTGTCAAAAAATCAGTTAATTTCCTTTTTCTCTTTCACTTTTGATCTTATCTCATCTCGTCTCGATTAATTACAACCATTGATTGAAATAAAAATCTTCTGATCTCGACCGCCCATTTTTCATCTATCTCTCTATAAATACCATCGTCATTTGTCATCTTAGAAAATGTAGAATTTGCATACTGTCATGCTAGTGAGATTGAAACTTTGATGTTTTTCTTTGTCTTTGTCATAGGCTAGTTAAGTGCATAAAGAATTATAATTTTGAGGGCATTCATTGCTTAGTAGAAAAATGGAGAAGTGCAGTGAATGTGAATCAATGGTGGTGTGAAGAATTTTGGTAATATTGTTCCATATTTTTATGTCTTTATTCTCATTTGTGCTTCATTGTTTATTGGGGTTTGATTTATGTGCTGTATTGCCTAACCTTGGCAATTTTAGCCCTAATTATAGACGGTGAACCTAACGTGAAAGCTTTGATGATTTGGATTAATTAATTTTGATGCATATGTTTTAATAAATATCTTGCAGGAATACTCTAATGGTTTTATCTAAAATGCAAGGATGATTATTGAAGGCTCGAATGTTTTTGGTTCAAAAATTGATTATCAAAGCTATTTACTGTTTGCATGATCTTGTCTGTAATAGGGGCAGCTACATAAAATCGATTGCTTCAGACATATGTTTATTTGCAAATATTTCTGATGTGATTGTTTTTATGGGTGTTTCTACATCACTAACAATGAACAAATCGATCCACTGTTGCAGTTAGAAACTGTGAATTGGGTTGCCCTCAAATCTTTGGTTTGGCTAGATAGTCACGTACTGAATCTTCTTCACATCAAAGCATAATAGGAAATTTGAGGGTGCCAAAATCTGCTGCTCTTCATGTATTTGTCAGCTACAAGCTCCTCTCGCATTAAAAACAACCAGTCTTTGAACCCAAAGATTTGATATCTAGCTTTAATTAGTGCTTTTATAATTTTGATTTTGGTAGATTGAATTAGATTAAGTTAATTTAGATTAAATAAATTTAGATGTTTGTTAATTTAAATTAATTTTAATTTTAATTTAGATTTATAGATTAAATTTACATTTTAGATCTAAGATTTTCATCTTTCTAATTTTGATTTTGATTTATTTTAGTTTAGAACTCGGATTTAGATTTAGTTTTGTTTTTTGGATTTAATTTAAGATTAATTTAGATTAATTAGATTTAATTTAATTTAATTTAGATATTCATATTTTGATTTTAGTTTAGATTTAAATTCTTTAATCAAATTTTTAGATTTTATAATTAGATTCTTAGACTTTTTAATTTTCTTTTAATTAGTTTTTAATTAGATTTTTAAATTAGATCTTTCATTATATTCTTAGATTTTTAATTAGCCTTTAATTAGATTTTTAAATTTTTGATTAGTTTTTAATTAGAAATTTAGATTTTTAATTAGATTGTTAATTAAGGTTTTTAATTTAATTTAGATTGTTAAATTAATTTAGATTTTAAATTTAATTCATATTTTTAGTTTAATTTATATTAGATTATTATTAATTTTCTTAGTCAAGTAAATGTTAATATTTTCTTTAGTTTAGTTTTTATTTCAAGACTAATTTTGTTAATTCGGCCTTTTGTAGGATCATTTGTCCAAGACTCGAAAAATTAAAAAATCTTGCTTGTTGAAGATTGCAAATAAAAATTACTAAATAATTTGGCCTTCATACTAGGTCATACTATTCCATCTCTTCATTCCATGCAGTCTATAACTTAGTTATAGACTAGCATCACCTTGAATCTTAATATAGGTATCATATTAAGCATCCTATATCTCCAAAAAAATCCAAAAACATAGTCTTAGTCTCATACCATCCACCACCATGTCTTCCCTTCACGTTGACATGCTTGCTAGTCAAATTGATTACTAATTAATTTGCAATGGTCAAGCCCAACAAGCCATAGACTTCAAAAGAAAATTCATCTACTCCAAATACCTATCAACCTCAACCTATAGTCAACCACCCATATGTCCCTCTTACCAACAACTCATAAACTCTAGTCCTCCATCCATCTACCCTCACTACCAAGAGTCCCTTAACACAATCCATGCCATTAATCCACAACAAACGTCCACTTATCACCCTTCTCCTAACCTTGACAAGGGAAACCATCTTTCCACTAATCCCTTCCAAGCCTCCATGTCCTATTCTAGTCCATCATTCACTTCTCCATTCCATGTCTCCACATCCTCTTGCATTCCTTCATCCACTAATCCATTCCTAGTCACTCTTGTTGAATATCCAAGATACTGAGAAGGGGGGTGAACCAGTATCTCCTTAAAATTTCTGAACAAATAATCTAATTATTCTGATGCATATAATACCAAAGATGAATAAGAGCATTAACAAAACATGAAATCACAAAACACATGAGCACCAAGATTTTTACATGGAAAACCCAAAATGGGAAAAACCACAGTGAGTGTTAGCTCACAATATAGTATAACCAGTTAAAAGATATTACAAAATGGGGTGGCTCACTGCTAAGACTCACTATCCAAAATTAGAGGTTCATTGCCTACAAAATTACAATGAAAAAATGGCTTACAACTAGAAAATGAACTGATAATGTACACATAACATGTGTTGATTCACTTCCAATGAAGCTCAATAAACTAACTTGACACACTTCATCATATTCACAGTTCTTTAGATTCAAATTCTCTACACCATCATCTGTTGCTCAGTCTTCAAAAATTGTCCAATAGATATACCCGATCCATCCACAAGCATCAATTAGGTCGACCTAATTAAATGCAACTCTTATTCATCAAAAATACCAAATGTTGGCTTCAGACATTCACAAAATATTTCCAAAAAAATTCAAATTCTCAACATGCTACATCATGTCAGCATGGACCTAAGATAGGTCACACATATATCCACAAAACAAAGTTAATTCACCATTACTTCACCTATCCATTAGGTCGGCCAAAGATATAACTAATAGAAAAATTGCAATTAATAGAATAATGCTGATACACCATACAAGCATTTGAATACATGAGATTTTGAATGTACGCGCTCCCAACATCCATGCACCATCTTCCAAAACCACAAGCAACAATAATCAATAGAAAATTATTGCAGACCAAAATATTGAAGGATGTAAGTTTCATACCGGTCCAGAATACCAGATCAAATTCAAACTTAATCTTGCAGTTGCAACTAATATATCATGGTGACATCAATGACAACACAAAATAGAAAAATGAGATGTTCATTCTTCCAACAATCTCCCCCTTTGTTTCATCAAGGATTCCAAATCCAATAGACTTTCTTTTGCTTTATGTGAAGTACTAGAAGTCAGATTTATCTTTCCAAGTTTCTCTATACTTGCTAAGGAATTGGCAACTGGGGTGTACTCCATTCTCACAAGATCACCTAATTGACCAAATTTCTTTATGATTTCTTCCTTTTGCTTTTGTAAAACAAAGAATTTATCTCTATGAGCCAAGATAGCATTCCAAGTTGATTTGTCTCTATCCTTGGATGCATTTTAGATACCAAAGATAGTAGTCAATTGGGACTCAATGAAATCCGTAAAAATTTTAATGCTTTGAGTGACATCCAACCACTTCAAGCAAAAATCAAAAACAACATTAGCTTTAGCTTCATAGATTTGCATAGATTTCATATTTTTCTCAACATTAGTGTGTGCCAAAGCACACTTGTCATGCAATTCCAATAGCCTTTTCTCTGCCAGTTTCTTCTCAACCTCTTGTTTAGTCTTCTCTCCAAGATCAAAGACATACTCCTTAAAGGAGTCCAATAAAAATCTCAAATTTTCTACTAGAGTGAGAGATGTAGCAATTGACATACCAAGAATTGTCTCCTACAATGCCTTAAGAGCATCTTCAATCATTTTTGTTCCTTTTTGGTGTGTCTCCAGAATCTCCCTTCTACTAGGTGCATGCATTGCATCTCCTAATACTGTATTATGCACAAGAGAAATTTTATCTAAGTCCACGTAGCCTTGAAACATAAGAAGTTGTAAAAGCTTTGGAGGAATCACTAGATGGAATTTGATTTTCTTGGATCTAGTAAGCCCTTCAACACATCATCACTGGAGGAGGATTCTGTAGGAGATCTCTGAGATTTTTCTTGGAACTTTCTTTAGACTTTCTTCATTCTTACCAGATTCCTTATTTTTCTCTTCTTCCTTCTTCTCTTCTTCTTTCTCCTCTTCTTTTTCTTCTTTTCCCTTTTTTATCTTCATCCTTGTCTTCATCTTTGTTTCCTTCATTATCATTTCCTTCATTTTCACCTTCATTTTTCTCTTCCTCAACATTATCATTTCCATCATTATCCTTTTCACCTTCAGTGTGCTCTGGAGGAGCATCATGATGCTTTTCAGGATCAACTTCACCTTCATTCTGCTTCTTCATTTCTAGAGGATCATTTTCCACACCTACATCATTCTCAACATCAATGTATTCATAAATACCTGCATTTCCTATACCAGGAGGAATACCTTCCTCAACATTTTTAGCAGAAACATCTTCATCAGTCTTAAGCATGCCATATTTCTCTGTTGTATCCCAAATTACTTCTGCAGTTTCCTTCTTAATCTTCTTTATTTTCTTTTTATCCCTAGTCATTAGAATATTAACACTTTTCCTCATTCAAAACATATCTGCACATATCCTTTTTCAGAGTTTCTAGATCAATTGGGGTCAGAGAAGACCTAATTTTATCAAATGCATTATTCCTAATTTTCTCTTCAAGTTTAACAACCTCTGATCTCCTTTTCATCAGGGCTGCCCACATATTCTTAGGTACATCTTTCTTCACATCATCCCACTTAACTTCCAAGATGATAACATATTGAATGACAACTAAAATTAATGTTTTCTTATCCTCTTTTCCAATATTATCATAGTATTTTGTTGTAGGCTTCATCATGTTTTCAAAATTTAATAAATTATTGAGAGTTGCCTCTAATTTGAAATAGGGGCCAGGACTTACCAGAATGTCCTTATGTTCTCCCTAGTCCAGGGAGGCTTCTTTAGACACTCTGGTTTTCTTCGACTCCGGTTTGGTGTGTACATGAACACCAAACTCTTGTTCTTCCTCTTCATCAGAAGATGAAAAAACATGAGCCAATACCATCTTCCTTAGAAGCACCTTCACCAGAGGATAAACTTCCTCTTCTTTTCCTTACCAATTTTGTAGCAAGATCCTTTCCCTCTTCATCTTGATCATCTATGACACTACTATTTTTCTCCCTTGCAGCTTTTTCTTTCTTTCCTCTTTTCCTAGGGGCCACCAGAGGAATTTATTTCCTTTTCCAAGATCTAGTAGTAGGTTCAGAGGAAACCGGGCCTTTACCTTTATCAGCAGTACTGGGTTCAACTTTTACTGCAGGAACTACAAAGGGTTTAGAAGGAGTAGTCCCGTCGGATCTCCTTAGACCTGATGATTCTCCCTCCAAATCTTCTCTCTTAGCCTTTCCAAGCTCAATCTACTAATTAATGAATCCAAATTCTCTAAGCTTCTTTTCCACATTCTTTCTTATTATTGGCTTCTTGTGCTCCATGTGGACCTTTATAGATTTTTCTGCATAAGTGCCAATTCTGGGTTTTTTGGGATCCTTTGGAATTTTTAGCAACATATGTACATAACCCTCAGCTTCATCCTCTAGAATCTCATATCCCAATGGCTAAATCCATATGGTATGGGGTTCAATTTCTTCAATCATGCATTCATCAAAGGAAACGTGAAATATTGTGTCATTTTTATATTTCTCAATAGTTTTCCTTGAAATCCTCTCTCTCTCTCTCATTCATGTTGCTCTTAAATACATCAAAGAATTTTGTTAGAGCATTATCTATGTTCTTCAAATCACCCAGATTATGTAAGTGATAAAAAATCTAATGTGCCATAGGTTTGGATGTATCATAGAAAACCATATCATCCCTTCCAGGAAGTCTTTTCAGAAAGTAGAATAATAGACACATAATCAAAGAACCAAATTTAAATGCATACTTCTTTTCTTTGTTTGACTTTAAATTTTCAAGAAACTGTTGTCGGAGAAGCTCACACAAGTCATAGTCTACACCATTGGCTACCATATCAAAACCAGTATAAATAGCTGTGGTTGAAACAAAGTTCTCTCTGTTGGTGAAGTAAATTTTATGACCAATCATGATAGCGGTGTAATTTATAGCCAAATTAGTATTGACTTCATTGTAAGAACTCTTGTTGTATTCAACACCAATGAGTTCTATCACAACCTCATTCTTCATGGATTTCAACACGAGTAATGGTCCGGTCTCACAAAGTCCAATAACAACCCTAATTTCCTCCTTAGTTATCAGGTGAGGTCAGTCAGTCCACAAGAATTTATCATGTATTCTTCTGAGAACATGTTTGACATATCTATCATCAACCACAAAACTGAAATTGGGAAAGTAGTTTCATCTATCCAATCTCTTTGCAATAAATTTTGAGTATTCATGTTTCACCATGAAATTATCTCCAGTGAGCTCATTTTTCCAAATGTCGATCAATTTGTTGTGATTGAATTAATCTATTTTTACTCGGATTTACATTTGTGTGTCCTTAGTTAGCATAACTCCATGAGGGATTGATGAGAAGGCGCCCATAGGGTCATCTTCGAAGACCATAGAATATTTCCTATATGATGGTCTAAGTATTTCTAACACTTTAACAAATATAAGGGTTTCCATTCTTCACAATTTCGAACTCAACCAATTCAAAAGGATGATTCACACAAACCCACAACTGCACAGAAAAGTAGAATACCTTTTTCTTCATGAAGAACCAGAACTAGGGTTTGCACGACTTGAACTCTAAATCACCTCAAGATTGCTCCAAAAAGCTCTTCAATTTCTTCAAATGCACAAGTGATTAAAATGCCTTACATATTTACTTTATAAAACAATGATCTGCCCTAATTCACATTAAATGCGACATATTTCAAAAAGCTACTAAAAACTCTTCTTCTCTGCTCAGAAAAACCCTAATTTTCTTTCCAAATGATCATTCCTTCATATTTTCTTCTGATTCCACTTGCATAACCTTTAGCTAACCATTATTACCACATATCTTTGTGCCAAATAATAACATGCAAAACATCAGGGGGTTCAAACAATTTTTTGTTAAAGCTCCCCCTAATACCCTGCTAAGTCTAATTCCCAGAGGAATTATTTGTATTGGATGAGGGCACAAACACATTTGTCATCTTAGTCTCTTCTTTTTTTCTTCAAATATTATTCTTTTCTTTCTTAATCTCATCTTGTCAACCTTCTTCACAGATTCATTCTTTGCTAGTAGATTAGTGTACTTGCACTTTTTGCTTCTGCAAACTCTTGAGATATTTCCTAGTTTGTTACAATTGTAGCAGACAACATTTCTCTGATTAGTTTTACTTCCACTAACTCTTGTTCTACACTGATTAGCTTTATGTCCATACTTGTTGCAAGTATAACAATAGCAATTAAAGGATTGATTTACTCTTCCTCCATTAAACTGATTAATCATCTAGGTTCTACATTCACTAGCCCTATGTCCAATTCTTTTGCATGCAAAACATTGAATAGAGAAGAAACCAGCAAACTGATTCATCCTACTCCTACATTATGTTTCCCTGTGACCAAATTTGTTACATGAAAAACAAATACCATTGAAGGATGGATACCTTTGTGCATTAGGCTATCTCATAGGTGGTCTCCTATCAAAGTTCCTTGAATTTCCTTTTTTCTTTCCTTTATTCTGAGTCTTCTGGTTATCCTTAGAGTTTTCACCTCCTTCCATTCCCAAGCCACCTTTGTCTTTACTTAGTTTCTTCCCTGAAATCAATTCATCAAGCTTGTCTGAGCTTGATTTGAAATTATTTTCACCGAGTTTCACTTTCTCTAGATCTTTCAGATTCACCACTTCTTGTAGTGCACTCATCAGACTTGCTTTGTACCATTTTGTTCAAACATTATTCAGTTATTTTATTCTCTTCTACTTGCACCTTCAAATTGATAATTTCTTCATTAGCTTGCTTCAATTGATCAGTTACTTCCCTATGCCTTTCTATGAACTTCTTCAATTTCTCTTTTAATTTCTAGATACATTCATTGCATCTTCAATATTTTCATTCAGATCTCTATTTTCACTTTCAACTTTGTCAAGATCCTCAAGTGCAACACAAAGATTTTCTTTATCATAAATTTCTTCCATCTTTAGCTGTTAGGCTTCTTCGGAGGAACCAAGCTCTGATACCAATTGTTGAATATCTAATATACTAAGAGGGGGATTGAATCAATATCTTCTTAAACTTTCTAAAAAAATACCTTCCAATTTTTCTGATACATATAACAGAAAAGATGAATAAGATCATTAACAAAACATGATATCACAAAACACATGAACACCAAGATTTTTACGTGGAAAATCCAAAATGGGAAAAATGATGGTGAGTGTTAGCTCACAATATAGTATAACCGGTTATAAGATATTACAAAATGGGGTGGCTCACTGCTAGGACTCACTATCCAAAATTAGAGGCTCACTGCCTATAGAATTACAATGACAAAATGGCTTATAGCTAGAAAATGAACTAATAATGTACACCTAACAAGTGTTGATTCAGTTCCAATGAAGCTCAGTAAACTGAATTGACACACTTCATCATATTCACACTTCTTTACATTTGCATTCATTACACCATCATCTATTGCTCAGTCTTCAAAAATTGTCCAGTATATATACCTGATCCATCCACAAGCATCATCTAGGTCGGCCTAATTAGATGTAACTCTTATTCATCAAAAATACCAACTGTCAGCTTTAGGCATTCACAAAATCTTTCCAAAAAAAATTCAAACGCTCAAAAAACTACATCATGTTAGCATGGACCTAAGATAGGTCACACATTTATCTGCAAAAAAAAGTTAATTTTCCATTACATCATCTATCCATTAGGTTAGCCAAAGATATACCTAATAGAAAAATTGCAATTAACAAAATAATACCGATACACCATACGGGCATCTGAATATATGAGATTCTAAATGTATGTGCTCCCAACATCCATGCACCATCTTCCAAAACTACAAGAAAAAATAATCTATAGCAAATGATTGTGGACCAAAATACCAAAGGATGTAAGTTTCATACAGGTTTAGATACCGATCCAAAGTACTAGATCAAATTCATACTTAATCTTGCAATTGCAACTCCTATATCATGGTGACATCAATGATAACACAAAACAACAAAATGAGATGTTCTTCATCATTCTTCCAACAACTCCATCCCAACCTACATTTAGTCATAAAAATACATTTGGTCATGGTCTCCAAAATCATATCACATTACCTACACCTTGGGATACATGTCAAAGAGAAAGTCCAAGGCATGACATCATAATTTCACCTTCATGTCAAGATTGAAGTAGTCCATCCTGTGACCCCATCCTTAAGTCCATTCAACAAGTCCTTCTAGATAATCATGTTATCCAAAACAAACCTATTTTTGACCAAGATCCTACCCTTGAACATGAAGTCCAAAATGATCCACTCATCGACCTTTATGCCATTTAGGATCAAACATTTGAGGTTGATCCTACCCACACTCAAAACACCACCATTTCCCAAAATGATACACTTGCCTCCATAGGAAACATAGATAATATTCCTCTAGAACAAGAGTCTCCTACTCTAGATATATCTACAAATGATCAAGCTATAGTTGAATTCACTGGACTCTATGATAATGATCATAAGGAAGGTTTCTACATCCACTTGGAAGCACTGATATCTTTTGAATAACTATCATAATCCAATATTTCACAAAATCAGACCAAAGACATCAATTATAAATATGTCCAACATGTCAATGAAGCTATGACATCTTATCAACTAGGATCATCTACCTTTGCCAGAGCAGGCTTTCTAGAGAAGATTCCAAGTAACACTATCTCCATACAAAATGATGGGTTAGCATATTGTTTTCAAAACAAAAAATACCCCATCAAAAATAGAATCTATCAGAGCATACAATATCAAGAAAAAGGACTAGGCCTACATGAGCAAGGAATTCTAGAACTAGTATAGTTTTTGGTAAATTCTAGACATCAAGGTCTTGGCTACTCTTTAGTCAGAAAATCAAATGATGTTAGTGGTACCTCCTCGATATTCGGGGAAAATTTATTTGATACAAACATCAAAATGGGGGCCATGAGTAGTTCTTACCATAAGGTTGCTACCAACACTCCTTCCATCCACATCATAAACTGTCATTCCAACATGAATAAACCTTCCATTTGGAACCAAGAAAAAAAAAATTATTATAAATCCAAAGTTCAAATTCAAAAATCAAATGGCATTGAATCAAACAAAAATCCAAGTGGACAAAAGAAGTTAAAATGAATCCCAAAGAAAAATGGATTGAGCAAAGAAAATATTTCAAATCCAAAAGTTAATCAAAATGTGAGGCCACAAGAAAAGAGGACTCCCACATATAATAAATGTCCACCTCCTTCTAAATGGTCATCAAGCAAGGAATATAAAAGTGTTGGTTTCAAACGTTATCCCAATCAAAATCATGAACTCTACCATCCAACATCCCAAGTTTGGAAAATAAAAAGCGATTCATCCAAACGTCCAAACAATCCTTCCAGATCTACCATTATCCATCATAATGCTATATTGCACCTAAAGTCTAAAAGACCTACCTCACGAATCCATCACATCTTGGCAGTTAATCTTTATTGTAAGGACTCTCATGACACTCTATTATGATGTGCATATTGTGATAAGGCCAAATCTACTATCAAGAAGGATCAAAATGACATCAATTAGTTGTATGCAAGTGCTATAATCCTATCAAGGTAACTACTTCATAAAGGTCATTATTGGCATATCATGGTGCCAGTCTCTACATCAACACAATCAATGGATTCAGTACAATCAATGATCATCTAAAGCATCAAGGCCATTATGAAATATCAAAAATACCAAAAAAATTGTTGCCTTAATGAAATCCTGACAAATAGGCATCATGGTGACACCGAAAAAATAAAAATAAAAATAATAGTAAAGAGATTTTTTTCTCCAATAGTGAAAACCATTTTTATGGCACTTTGGATAAATACCATGATGAAAACTTGGCAAACAAGCATCATGTGTGAAAGAGTAATTATCTATTTGGACCATTACACTTGGGGGTAAGTTGTCCCATCTCCCATACCTTTCGCATGACATTTCTTATGAAATTTCCACCCATCCATAATTTAATCTGTATGATTCCCATTCATTTCCCACCTACTTTGATCTTGATAAGGACAAGGGTACAAACATAAATCATGCTTTGGAGAAACTCTTGACATGTCTATCCTTTGGTCATACACTATTTATAAAATTTCATGTCATCACCTTCACAAAATTTACCTCAGAGAATTTAATAAATTATCCCTATGCGACATAGTCCTTGGAGACCATATGATAATTCTTCCAACAAATAATCCTCATGTCTCTTATCTTTTACCAAAATCAACCCATTATCCTTCCATACCTATTGCTGGACTTGGCTTTCCCTTGTCATTGGTCTAAGGATTCTAATATGCTTATCCAACATCCTTCCATCATCCCATCCAATCCCCAAAATAAGTCATTCCAAATGCAACCAGTCTAATCCATACAATCTTGCTATGCATCCTAGTGCATCATCTAAAAAATTCCTTGGATTTTTTTCTAGCCTTGTTGCAAATGTTGATCCTTTAGTCACATTATCATCATCCTCATGTTGTTTGAGGATGTGTCCTTCCCACATCAAACAACGTCATCATCATCATTATCACTTGTCAATTACTTTTTAGCTTGACTAGGAGCAAGATCATGGTTTTCCTTGGATTCTTGTGTGTTCTTGCTCACTTTGTTGTAAGCATCATTCACATGCATTTGCCACAAAATTTATAATCACCCATCATCCATAATAAACCCGTGTCCCATCCCACCCCTAATGAATTGGTTCTATACCTAACTAGGGGAAATTCTCCTAACACCTAGCTTCATTAGATTCTACACTTGTTAAAATTAAATATTCCCAAAAATAAAAATATCATAAAACCTCAAAAAGACAAAAAAATGAAAACATGTTAAAACCCAAAAACATTCAAATATCTTTCAAAATCCCAAAAATGGAGTCAAAGTCAGTCATTGTCAAACTACATTGCCTCTGTGACTGGACATAAGCAATGCCATTTGTTGATGTGCCCCTGAGGTATTAGGTCAACCCCTTAGGTGTGTCGAATAAAATCATGATTTTGTCCTTTGTTGTTGAAACAAAGTCAAGGTTCATGTTGAACTGCATGCTCTCTATGCATTGCTACATAGGAAAGGCCATTTGTTGATGAGCCTAAGAGGCCCCCTAGGTCAGTCTTTTAGGGTTCGTTGAGTCAATCAAAATAAATCAGACACTGCCAACTCATATGCAACATATAATCATCTGCACTTCAAATAAAAATCCTAAATAAAAAATACATGCAAGCCAACAAGTCTCCAAGTCAACTCAGTCATTTGTCAAATCAATCAAACCAGCCAATTCAACCGATCAAAACCAATGGTCTTATACAGGATGTGTACTTCTTGAAACTAGACCTTGTCACTATCACACTTTGTCATTTTCCTTATACAGGTAGTTGCATGATTGAAACTAGACTTGACATCTTACACAACATGATTCTTTTCCTGAAACCAGGCCTTTTCTAAAAAATCAACCCATCACTAACTTTGTCCCATGACACACTGGCACACACTTATTGGAAAATAATCTAAATGGTTGTTGACCTTGTTGGTCTATTTTGTCTTATTTTTTTAATTTACTTTGGTCATGTTACTATCCACCTCGAAGATGTCCCATGAAGGATATAGAGGAGAGATGATGTCTCATGACTCATCTTTTATTTGATTGTTTTTTGCAGTTTTTCTTGACAAAAAGACTGGGGAAACATGACCCTTCGTATGAGTTAGGACATTCCTTATCTATGACTATCTATTTTATAGATGGATGACCTTGCACACCTTGGTCCATGTCATACCATGGTTGTTGTTGTCCATTTGTCATATTTTACCACCCAATGATGATTAAATGCAAAAGTCTGGCATAGCAAAATATATATCTGCAAATAATCTCAACTAACACTATCTAAACATCTAGGTCCTCTATGCTAACATCCATCTTTTCCGTGCTAACATTCATCTTTTCCATGCTAACATTTCTTCTAGTCTACATCTTCATCATCCTTAACTATTCTCCCCTATTCTCTTTCCTTCATCCTCTAGTCCTCTCATCCATTTTGAGAGCACACTTGTGTTCTTTGAACCTTCCTGTCCTCTTGAGGGGGCATACCACTACCAACTCATCATCCTTCCTCATCCTACTTTCACTGGGGCATATCTTGTTTTTCTTTGACAAAACACGATAAAATACATTGTATCAAAGAGGGGCAAATGTAGACACCTATAAATTACCACTAGGCCTATCAATTTATTAAAACCCCTTCTTCATCTTCAATAATTAAATAATCTTAATTATTTAATTATTACCTAATTTCATTAATTTTTCCATTAATTAAATAATATAAATTATTTAATTAATTCACTTTTAGCTTTTCTGACACAAATAAATTAAATTCTATTTAATTAAATAACTCATTTTCCTCTCATTTTTTGAATTAAATTTCTATTTAATCAAAAAGTGAACTCACTTTTTTCCTCTTGCAATGAGATGATGTTTCCATTATTTCAAAATTCACTTTCCTCTTCGAACTAATTGATTTTATCAAAAAATCAGTTAGTTTCCTCTTTCCCTTTTACTTTCGATCTTATCTCATCTCGTCTCGATTAATTACAACCATTGATTGAAAAAAAAAATCTTCTAATTTCAACCGTTCATTTTCCATCCGTCTCTCTATAAATAACATTGTCATTTATCATCTTCAAAAATCTAGAATTTGCATACTATCATGCTAGTGAGATTGAAACTTTGATATTTTGCTTTGTCTTTGTCATTGGCTAGTTAAGTGCATAAAGAATTATAATTTTGAGGGCATTAATTTCGTAGTAGAAAAATGGAGAAGTGCAATGAAGGGGAATCAATGGTGGTGTGAATACTTTTGGTAATATTATTCCATATTTTTATTTTTGTCTTTATGCTCATTTATGCTTTATTGCCTAACCTTGGTAATTTTAGCCTTGATTACATCAACACTACACCTCCTAAAGTAAAACAAGTTTACAAAGCTAAAAGAAAGTGGTTGAATAACCTCCCATGGTTCCTTTCGTTCCTCCCTTAAGGGAAGAAAAAAAATCTATGGATGATAAACCTGCTCCTACACAAACACAATTTGAAAATCAAATGAAAAGAAATCAAAATGCTAGAGAGCATAGGCATAGACATCATGTTATTGCTCTATCGTTACAAGAAAAAGAAGAAAAGAGTAACATAGAAAATCACAATCCAAACTTTTTTGAAGCAATACATGATGCCTCTCCATTCTCTCTGCAACATAAACAAACTTCTATGGATATTGTCATTAGACCTCTCGTTGTGATTAATCTGGATGATGACATTGAAATTGTTACGATTGATGAGGAAGTGCATAATGAGATAAATCTAATGTTTTTCTCTTCTGTGAGCTTAAAAGATGATCCTCCTAATAAGAGTGTTGAAATTTCTTCTTGTCCTTATTCGACACAAGGACACTTAATGTTGTGATTTTGGCTAGTTGTCCACCTTCCACATATAGTGAACAAGGTTGAGATGTAGATGACCTACTATAGGTTGAATTGCATGTGCCTTACTAGTATTTTTCTTTGTATTCTTTTCTATTTTTCTTTGCATGATTGCATGTGCATATTGTGATCCCTCATACTATTCTACTTTGATGTATCTCTCTTAATGTGCATTCCTTTATTTGTATCTAAATTCTTCTATATGTCGTAAACATTTATCTTTTCATTTTTCTTGTGTTTACCTTTTGGAGATGACACAAGGCATCGAAATATTTAGGTCTCTTCCATGTTTACCCAAAAGATTTTTCTTTGTTTTTTCTCTTTATTCTACAACTATTTGGGGAATGATGACGTTTCTGAGCTCTATAGTCACATTGTAGCAAAGATATATTGACCCTGAATAGGTGAGTGTGGGGGCTTGAAAATGTAAATGAATGGAAAATGGGGTTTGGTGGATGTATCTTTCTTTATTTCAAGACTCATAGAAGATTATTCCTTTGGTATAGTACTAGACCATGCAAGGCATATAAGCTAACTTCCTACTACTATTGTAATAGTTGATGATATTTGTCATTTTAAGGTACATGGGGGGAAATTTTTTTCTAGGATTGGTGTGTTATAATGGGTTATAGGGTCACATTAAACTCAAGGAACAACACACATAAATAACAAAAAAAAGGATATTTATAAGTTTGATAAGCTTAATAATTCTTCTATAAATTATAGAAATCCACATAGAATAAGGAAATAACCATTACAATGTTGTGACACTTATAAAATAATTATTAAATTCATTCCAACAACTTTGGTGATTTAAAATATTAAAGTAGGAAAAAAGTGTCACACTTATTCACTTATGACTCTTCTTGAAGATCCACAACTAGCCAAAGAGACAAGTATTTGAAAATATATATTTCAAACTAGCTACCTTTTCATTATTTTTATGATGGATTGCTCAAATGATGATTGGACTATTAGGATTGAAACCCTAAAATATGTTCAACATTATAATCACATGGAAATGAAACAACCAAGCATTTAAATGAGAAATGAAATTATATTTATAGCAATTGATCTGGCCACTAAAATTTTGCAACAATATTATTGGGAGATGGATTTCATTAATGTAGCACATTTGAGAAGTTAGGATCTCAAAATATCTATACAAAATGGTAGCCTAAAGATGGCATAAGGTTATCTACAATTGAAAATCCAACCACTACATTCATTGTAGTATGGAAATATTCATCCTCCACCATTGATTTTGAAAATGAGATCATGACATTGGATAAGCATGGTTTTCTAGGTGAGAAATACCAAATTAGTAATTGTAAAAGTCAAATTCCACATTAATGGAAATTTTAAGTAGGTCTAGGAGTGGTTGGAGTAAGTAGGAAACAATATGGAAGGTTTGTAAAAATCTAATGAAGGACTAGAAGTGTAGAATAGGATGCAACATGAAAATAAATATGAAGGGGTGAAAGGAAGTGAAGAGATAAAATAGAGAATTCATGAGAAAAGGATGTTGGAATAGGCATTTGGATTGGATGTCCAAAAGAAGAAGATGATATCTAACATTTAGGTTGAGATCTGCATGTAAAAATGGAAGACTAAGGCATATGGATCCTTTTGTGGGATATGGATGTGAAGGTGGCCTAGGCTATAAGTGGTCATGAGAAGGGTTCAAAATATTTAGATGAAAATTAGAAATTTTAAAACTAGGAAGAAGGGAGCATGCAAAGAAATTTTGTTGAAGATGACACAAAGTATGGATAAAATGGAGGGGAAATGAATATCTAGATTTGGTGTAAAACTCCATTAAGACTAGGTGAAAGGAGGTTTGTGAGAAATAAATGGGACTATGGTTATAGGGTGGGGAAGGAGAGGCCTATAGTATCATTGAGACTCTACAAGAGCAAGGAATAGAGATGAAAAAATAATATATCACAAAGTTATTTTTAGGGACTTCAAGTGAGGATGGAATTGGATACTAGACATTAAGGAAATGTTCTATAGATATTTTATATTTCACAAATTTCAATGACTTCTTAAGGATATGGTAGATAAATGAAATATTCCTTCAACATACTTTGATAATGATATTTTGAGTCCCAATACCCACATTTGGAACTAACAACATTTATAAAAATAAATCTAAAGTACCCATAAACATTTCATATTATTTGAATACTATTGATATATGACACCTACAATAATATACTGGTCCATTTTATATTAAAAAGTATCATAAATATTCATTGAACACACTATATATTATATATACCATACTATCCAATATAGCACATACAATCTATAAAATATATAGGAGTGATAGGGTACATTACATAAGCCATCCCCCTACTCCAAGGGGCACTTACAATTTTACAGCTAGCTTCTTGCATAGGATGAGAAAAGTTGAATACCACTACCTCCAAGTCTTCATCGCGATAGTGCACACAGACACTGAATTTAAATTCAAAAGAAATAGTTACTTTTAACCCTATTTCCATTTAGTCACCACCTTGTGTAAGTGACATATGCTCTCACTCAACCAATGAAATGTTGTAAGTGACACTTTAAAAATTATTTGGCCTATTTTTTAATACCCTTTGTATCATCATAAAATAAGTATGTACCTATGGCTAAAGATAGTAGGGTGGTGTACCTTAGAGATTGAATTTTTTCAAACAAATTCCTTTTGCCTAATGATTGATGCAATTCTAGTAGAAATATCACAATTGCAAACCTTATCACCACATTGAGAGTACCATAAATGTCCTTAGTACAAGTTCCTAGATTCTTATCATCCATTACCTTAAGTTGAGGTTACCAATCTTCCTCTCTAAATATGTTGTGAAGCTTTTCAATGTTGTCTCATTAGTCACCCTCACCTTGTGCTTCTCATCATTAGAGCCATCCTTGTAGCTTAACCTAGATGTATTATTCTTCCCTTTTCAACTTTTGAAAGAATAGCCATAATAGAGAGCACCACTTGTTGTGAATAAAAATTAAATAGCCTTAAAATTACATTCAAAACATAAAAAGCCTTAACTACCATGTGTAATAAACACACAAAATAATAATTTCTCTACTCACAAATTTGGAGCATATCACCCTATAATAAATCCCTATTTCACTTAGTACGTTTCTCTATCATTACCTCATAGGATAACCCTTTATCATGCAAAAAAAATTAAAGTATTATATTATGATAAAATATAATAATATATATTTCACATGATTTCTCTCTATCATAAGTAATGAAATTTAACATTAGATGTATCCATAAAAAATAATTCAATTTTTCAAATGAATAGACTTTTTATTATAAACATTATATTTATTTTAAAATTTGTTTAAATTTATGGATCATAGGGTGTGATATGAGAAATTGATGTAAAAAATCTACACATGATTTATGATTTCTCTGATAGATTTTGGAAATATCATGTCATTAATCTTAATCTCTATTAGAAAAATGAAATCCAACAAATTTACACCAAAATTAGTATACAATTGGTTATTTAGAAATAGTCTTGTACATTATCTTTTACGTTAATGTAGAAAATTCGTTTATTTGTATTTTTCTTACTTCTAAATATATATAGAAAAGGATATCAATTTCATCTATAGTTAAGTTATATAACCTATTTTGGTCAACTACAACAATTATTTTATTATTGAAATTGTGGCACTTTATAAAAAAAATGTTCTTCTAAATATAACAAACACATATTCACATCTCCTATCAATGGATCCATTACACTTCTTACTAATACAAATATGTAAAATAATAATTTAATACAATATGATAAAAATCAAATCCAATTTGAGTTGTTATGTCAATAATTAATTTAACCTTAATCTTAACAAAATCAAGAAAAATGAAAATAATGATTATCCTAGAATAAAAATCACAACCACAACCACAACCAAATCAATGAAAGAAATAAAATGTAAATGTTAGCCAAAAATATGATCAATAGAAAGTGAAATGTTTTTGAAAAGGAAAAAATAGGTTTTACAGGGACCTGAAACCACAGAGTTCAAACAACAAGAAATAGACAGAGAAAGTACAAACAACCGGATAGTTGTCCCAAAAAAGGAAACGATAGCATCAAAAGATAATAGAGTCCTAAAAAGGACCACCCAAAAAAACCAACAAACAAAACATTACATTACTCCAAGGTGTTAAGTAAATCCTCGGCTTCCTTTTCAACATTCTGCATGTCCTGTAACCCCTGCTTGAGAATTTGGACCGTATAAGATGAAGTCGGGGTCTTCCTCTTGATGTTAGCCCTAGTATGAGTCAAAATCCCTTCACCAGCTGATCTGCTACCTCCCCTATCCGCATCCAAATCCATGACCAGTGATCCCTTTGTGTTTTTTTCAAGCTTTTCCACCATCGCATTGATGATGATGGTATTATGCCTAGCAATTTTATGATTGTTAGCAATAGTAGCCCTAATGTTTTGTTCAATCTTGGACATGTTGCACTCGATGCTGGCCAATCTATCCTCCTGTAATTGTTGTCTTTTTCTCGGTAAAGGAGTTTCCTGTTCATCATTGTCTCCACTGTTCCAACTAATTTTTTGCTCCAGATCCATGATCTTGTTGCTGAGATCAGTAACATGACCTTTCAATTTATAGACTTCTTTCTGGGTCCATTTGAGAACGGTAAAAAGACCATCCATACTTTTTTTCGCTATACTAACCAAATCCTCAGGTTTAAGCTTATTGAGGGCAGAATTAATTTCATCTTGAATAGGGGACTAAAAATGATCATTCCCAAAATTACCAGAAGTAGGAACACTAGGGGCCAACTCCTTACTGGCCATGGGCTTGTCAGAGAGGATTTCCATAGAATTCCCTGAATACGAAACGAGTTTCATAACATGGTTACCTTTCACTCCTGGGGACAAACCAGGAGTAGGACAACCAGGAGACGACTGAGGATTAAGACAGGGCGGGGTGATAAAACCCAGACTAGGGCACTCATGTAGAGGTTGTCGTTTAGGACAAGACAGCGGGGTAGAGCCTTTACGGGTTTTTTGACAAGACAAGGACTGGGGAGCAATGGTAACAGGGCCAACAAGATCCAAGCAGGGGGGCCCGGGGTTCGACCCCCCTACTGCTTACTGTCTCCTCATCATCCAACTCTTCAATCTCAATAGTTTTAGGCAAAGCAGGTAAATTTTGAAAATGCTCAAAAATAAGCCTAACAAGACCAGGGTGAATAATAGCATTCCTCCTAGGCTTTCTTTCCACATCATTGAGGCAATTCTTCAGAGAAGAAAATAAGTAAAAAGGCAGAGATATACGAACCTTATGCTGGAAATGGTTCAGAATGTCAAAGTGGTAACCATAGACTCTGGTAAAGTGCCCGTCAACCATGATATATTCCATTACAACTCTTAAAACTTTCCTCCAAATTGATTTGATGGACTCCACATCAAATTAGCTATTAGCAACCTTCACCATCTTCGCTTTCTCCTTATCTTTTTTGGGAAATTTAATGACCGCTTCATCAGAGAATCGTCGGTCCCGGTAGAATTTGACACTCTCAATTGAAAGACTAGTTATCTCCCCTATTAATTCCTCACTCAGCTTAACATTCTTGCCAAACAACACGAACTCTCCATTTTTCCAGTTTTTAACAAAATAGTTCAGAATCCCCTCATCCGTTCCATGAAGCTTTTCCATAAATGGGACTAAACCCCCCTTTTCAATTCTTTCCCACGCTTTAGCATTCTTTCTGTGCTCCTGGAAATTGCTCGGCTCCGCCCGTTTTCTTTCTCCACCCATAATCAACTCACTTTAAATAAACACTGAATAGTTGCTCTGGGTCCCGTATAGGTATTTTTTGTCGAACACCCAGAAAGCGTGCTGCAAACCCTTCTTAAAAAAGCAAATGACGTCGGTCCCATCAAATCTAATGAAATCGATGTACCTGATCTCTATCCGTTTCATTATGACTAAGATTGCCTTCTCTTCCATGCACTAAATCATAATAAATTAGCGCTTTCACTTCAGGATGAATGTAGTCATTCTTCCTCCATGTGTTTTCCCCCCCTTCCTAACCCCTTCATTAGCAAAAAAATCTGCCACCCTATTGGGTTCTCTATAGGCGTGGGAAACTTTCACTTTATCAAATTTTCTTAATAAAGTTCTCGTGTCTTTGATCCATTTTTTGATGGTCCACGAGGGGGGGTAAGCCCAAGAATACAATTTATTATATTCAAAGAATCGCCCTCCAACCAAAGATGTTTCGTGTTGATCTTGAGGGCTAGGCTGACCACATGAAAAGCCCCAACTGCTTCCATGACATGATTAGTTTGAATTCCAATGTCCACAACAAAAGCTGCCATAAAAGCCCCCGTGTTGTCCCTTAACACACACCCACTACCAGCTTTTCCAAGGTTACCTTTAGCCGCACCATCAAAATTGGCTTTCACCCAGCCCAAAGGCGGCATAGACCAAATAGCATTATCTCTCCCACTCACTCCAGATTTGATTATATTTGATCCAACTAATTTAGAATTCCATTTTTCGGCCATAGCAATATCAAAAGGAGACCAGAAAGCTTTCTCGATCATTTTTCTAGGAATTAAAGACAATTTCGTTTATAGCCCTAACAATTTTAGCAAACAAGTCCCCTTCTGACATTTCTTTATCCCTAAACACTCTATTGTTCCTTTCCTTCCAAATATTCCAAGACACAAAAGGAAGAATAAAAGACCATAGCTTTCTCACAAAAAGATTTTTAGAAGGAGCTTTCCATTGAATGAAAAAGTCTTCGACAAAAGCAGGAAAAACCCACACCAGATCAAGAAGCCCCAGAAATTTATCCCAAATATTCGACACAAAAGGACAATGAAGGAAAAGGTGATTGACAGTCTCGACTTCATTCCTGCACATATAACACCTGTTTGGTAATTGAATTCCTCTTTTTCCAAGATTGTCCAAGGTGAGAATCTTATTCTGTAGCATAATCTAGTAGAAAATATTGACTTTCGGAGTCAAGTGATTAATCCAAGCCTTAGCCCAGAAGGGAGGAGGCTCCATCATACAAACCAACATAGAAGTGGCTGAGGCAACTGAAAAAATACTAGACAGATTGTCTAACCAGACAACAGAGTCCTCCATCTGGTGTTGAGATGGTCTAAGGGCTCTGAAAGCCGATTGAACAGGGCCAAGATCCGGACTAATGGTCTTCAAATCAACCCAATCTCCGTTCCTCCAATAATCTTTAACTAAGATGCCAAATTCCTTTTTACAGTCATTCATCCATTTACTAAAGAAAAGTGTAATGTTATATGAAAAGTTTTTCTTCTATTAAAGAAAAGTTGGAGTAACATCACCTTAATTTATTTAATTTTGTGATTCTCACAATGCATTTATTTTAAGCAACTCATACCTAGTCAATTCTATGAAAATTTCCACAATTTTCATGTGGGAGAGAAATGGTGAACAACTAGTTCATCTAGTGATGTCTTTTAACTTTTCTATCCAATGTGTCATTGTCTTTTTCTTTGATATGTGTATTCTTGGTAACGTAGATAAATTCCTTGTACATCATTTGATCGGATGGATTTATTAAAGAATAGATAATGATCAAAGATCAATTTTTTTTTTTACTACTTCAATTTAAATGTGAATATTTGAATAATATGTCATTAGATGATTAAAATAAGTGTAATACATATCTTTAAGTATCAATACATGATATCAAATTAAATAAACAAGTGTTCAATTATTTTTAGGTGGAAAAGATAAAAGAGATCTATCAATCAATTTTGAATTTTAAATTTTAAATTTAGATAAGATAAATTTTTGCTTGGGAGATTGACCTTATGATTGTGACATGAAATGGAAGACAAGATAGATTACGAAATATATTGACTATCTAAATCAAATATATAGAAATATACATGAGAATAAAACATTATTATATACAAATAAATATAAATAATAATCCAAGAGGCATTCCTAATGAAAAAATAAGATTATTTTCGGAAACTTACATAGACATCAAATGATGAAGATATGAACAAAGCTAATCCCAATGGATACCGAAACGGGAGAAAAGATCGAGGTCATCATCCATAACAGGATCAGAGGAAATATCAGAGAACTCATTCTCGGTCTCGCTGTCAAAACAAGCATAATCTTTTTCCACATCATTCTTATACGATCCATATCCGCCATACCCGAATCTGTCAACACCTTCACTTTCCTCAGAATACTCAATTTCATTCTCGTTATAGTTCCCATTAAACATATTTATTTCTAACTCTGCCGATGCGCGTTTCATACCAAGTATTCTTTTCTTGAACTTTCGAGAGCAACATGACAGATTTAGTGTCAAAGTTTTCAGTAAAGGAGAACTTCTGAGAAGGAAACGCAACCCAATTAAATCTTCTTCCTTTCTGTCAGACGGAATATCTAGATACGCCTTCTTCAGATTTGGAAGGGTGAAATCTGATTCCATCTTCATCTTCTCGCCTCTTTCCATTGCAATGCTCTGCCATACAAAAAGTAAAAGCGGCTGACTGGTATGCAAAGACCATGACAAAAATTTATATACCAAAAGTAAATACCAACAAAACTGTTTTCTTTTAAAGGGATAAAAGGGCCCAAAATAAGAAGTGTCAACGAAAGCACATCTAATCCACTGCATACAGTAAATTCATCGTCAACAATTTATCAACAAAATTCACCGCCAGCAATTCACCTTAGAAAAAATCACTGCCATAAATGAATTGCTGGCAATGAATTTTCCTAGAGCCCTGACCCACAGAGGAACAGGTTTTGAAAAGACCTGAAACCTTTTTAATACGAAGAAACAGTTACTTACCAGCATGCATGGCGATAGTTTGAGTTCTTCAAGGCCGAAAAAGATGCCAAGCAATTTTGAATGGCGGCATCCTATGAGTGATAATTTTCTTAACGATTTCACGTCTGAAGCTCCCTCAAGCGACCCAATTTTCTTTACAAGCAAACAATCATTTAGCTGCAGTTTGGTTAATACATAGCAGCCCCTTAGTTCGAGCTCAACCCAACTATTAGAATTTATCTGCAATTCGTCCAAGCCGATTCCTCTTGTTTTGAGTTGAAGCAATTGAGGACAGTCTACTGTCAGGGATTTTAGACAAGAGCAACCTGCTAAAATCAAACAGTTGAGATTGGAAGCTTGGACTTTCAAATTAATCAACTCCCTACAACTTACGAGCACTAAATTTTGAAGAGCTGGACGTAACTCTAAGAATTTATGGAGCATGTTGTCAGTCAAATTAATAATATTACAGAATGAGCAAGTTATCAGCAACAAGAAATTTCCCGAGGAGGTGGGAATTTCCAGAATGGTGAAACCTAGGATTGCAAGTGCAGAAGGGTTGTACAACCAAAAATAGTAGGAGGTGGATACAATCTGGTGCCCTGCAAATCGGGGATAACTTGAAGGATCATCCGTTTTACTTCTTTTTGGGCTGCACGGTGAATGCATCGGTCAAAATACCTGCCATGAAACCCCCCACTCCCGGAAACATGAAACCCAAAACTCTCAAGAGGGCCATCTAGTTCAATAAGAATACGCTCCATTATCCATCCGAAAAATTCTCCTCGACTGAGTAGAAGACGACAAATGTCGAGAGAGAAATGGATGTGGGGAATTTTTTTCCATAGATGTCTCCAATTAGTGCAGAGAATGGAGGAGCGTACGGCATCAATGAGGGGAAGGCGGGAGAGGATGTTAGAGCAGAGTAAGCTTTCTGGTAACTCCCTTAACCTGCAAATATCTCGGTCTTCCATTGCTCAAAATCTTTTGAATGTGTGCATATCGGCAAAATCTAATAAAAGCTCAAATGCCATCTTAGCTCTGACTTTTGTATATCGACAGCCTTATGTCACCTTTAGATGTTCACACAAGAGACGATTGATAAACGACAGCTAAACAGCTGGCACGTTATAATCAATGACTACTGCATAGCATCTTGCATAGTGGTGATTACATCGATGTATGCGACGACAATATATTAAATTTTCCCCTATACATAGTCGTAAGGTGAGAATAAAAAACTCCTATGTAGGAGCCGCTAAGGTATTCTGATATTAACATATTGATTACGGGAAACCGGCGATCGAAAGATTGAAGCTGTTGGATCAACGAAGCCAGCTCCAATAGATGAGATGATGGGTGAGCTCAGACAAGGCCCTTCTAATATTGTTTTGGCATTGGATCGGGATGAAACGAAATTTTGTTCGAAGTGTGCTCGACCTGAGGCATTGTGGCCCACACATCTTCACCCACCGTCACAACTGACAACACATTGATGCTAGACTAAACATAAAATAAGAAAATACATAGTTTGAGGTTTATAGGGAGACATTAGAGGATACACGATTGCCATACACTAAGGGTTAATAGATTAAAAAATGCCAAAAATAAAAGAACCAGAGAACAACTTACCTACAATCTATGAGGGCTTAGCAATGCAAAATGTCCATTTTTTATGATACATTATAGACATATAACATATATATTTTTTATCATAATAAAAAATGTTGGTTATGAAAGAGTTTAGTCATATCATTGATTTGTGCAAACCTTAGAGCCAAGATCAAGAACTTAGAACCCCTTGATGCTTTCTTCCTTCTATGCACTTCTTTTTGAAGTAAAACCATGAGAATGATGGATCTCCATGGGCTAGACACTACTCCATTATAAATAATCATAATGGACTCATCCTAGAACCAAATATTGCATCTTGAACAACATTCTTTGATTCACCAAGTAGATGGTTTTTCATTAGATTTGTTGCCAACTTCTGAATAGTTTATATCTCCTCGCCCAAGTCGAGGGGGACAAGAAAAACCATAGAACTAAAATACATGTTGAATTTGTAATTATGTCGAGGACCCATTAAAAACAAATAGTAGGATACCAAACCTCATTTTGAATACATGCGTCAATCACAACTTTTGTATGCCCCCAATCAAGGCCATTTCCCTTTGCCCACTCTATAGTCTAACACTTGTATCCATTTTTGCAAAAGAAGAGGGAAGAGAGTAGGGGATAACACCTAAACAAATAACAAACATAATCTTGGGAAACGATTTTGATTTCTTGAACACAATTAGAAGTTTTATTTTAATTAAGGTTTGTCCTTTGACAATTGAAAGCCTTGTTGCAATGTGTGAAATTGTTCTAGGTATGTGCTATAGGGATATGAAATCCAAATCAATTTTTAACATCATTACATCAAAATCTAAAGAAAGCGAGGAGGATTGTTTGTTGGATAACCACAAAATATTATTTCCATGAGCTCCAAATGTTCATGATACATCCAACTTAGATTTTAGGATTGTTGAGAATGAGATTTGGAGTAATGTGAATCCAACTTAGATCTTAGGGGTTCCCAAGAATCAGCCTTGTTCATGATACATCTTGATTGGCCAAGATATTGGCATCTATGTTTATTTCTCTCTCTCTCTCTAAGTATGTTAAATGATGGTAAAGTTGTCCAAGAGTCCATAAGGACCATGCTTCTTGAAGGATGCTAATTTTCAATTTAGGTGATTTCTAATTTCCCATGCTATTAATGACTACCATTGAATCATCTTCAATCTCTACACTTTTGACATCATACTAGTGACATTTTTGTAAGCCAATGAGAAAGTATTTTTCTTGTACTTCATTATCTATTATCCCTTTATTTTTTTGGATGTTTCTCCAATCTATTTTCCTTTTGCATCTTGAATCAAACATGTAGTGCTAGATGATCTAGGGGTTCCTTTCATAGTGGTATCAAAATATATTTTTTTTCAACCATGAGGGTGGTGTAGATAGCGGTTGGCCACTTGATGCCATCTCTTGGGTTGGATTAATTAGCTCAACATACCCCATAAATGAGGGTATTATGATATATTATTAATTAATATAATATTTTAATAAAGTTATTTTAATGAATATTAATACTATAATTAATGTATTAATATTCATATTTAATTTTAATTATTGATTATAATGATTATATACTCTAATTATAATTATATTTGTAAGAGTTTAATTATATTCTAATTTATTTTATTCAGGTCAAGAAATAAATGTAATTATTTAAGTAATACTTATTTTTGATAATAGAGTTGGAGTGATTGTTATCACAAATTATATATATATATATAATATTTATTTTTGATAATAGAGTTGGAGTGATTATTATCACAAATTATATATATAATGTGTAAGTACTTAGTTTTAATCTTAATGTATAAATATATTTCTAGATGTTAGGAATCTATTTCCAAAAGGTTTAAACTTTTGTCATTTGTTATGGTTGTGAGAATTTAATTGTGTGTCATCTCAAATCATAACCACCACTACAAAAGCACTCTCCATGACTGCGTATTTGCTTTGATAAATAAAAATGATCCTGTAACTCATGTAATTGATCTTCATGATTGCTTTATTTTGCAACATGAACCTTGTGTTTGACATGATAGAATTTGGTGTGCAATAACTTGCATTTAGCTTGATGGAAAATTTTCTACATTTAAATTCCAATATTAATTTATTATTCTCAATTTTATTTGAAAACCATTAAGTTATCATTATCAATACATAAGATAAAATACTGTCTTTTTTGGAGATTTGGAATCTATATTGAGGCATGCTTCTAACTTGTACTAAGCCCGAAAGATTGTGTTCCTCAAGTACAAAATTCAACAACATTTCATTGAGTAATCAACTTCAACCAAGGATCAAGCCATCTAATAGTACTCATTACTCCCTTTATATAAAATCAACCTTAATATAACCAATAATTATCAATAAATCAAAGCCATGTATATAAGAAGCTACCAACTTATACAAGCATAAAAAATAATTTATAGGTACAAACAAAAACTTACACTTAGCCTCAAGAATAGTATTTTAACATATACCAATTTTAAAATATTTAGGGATCTCAATATTGGACATTGAATTTACTTAAAATAAAAATTAAATGATGAAGGTAAAAATTATCAGGATTGGGTCATAACTTTGGAAAGTGGAGATAGCTCTAAAAGAGATTTTGCTAAATATTAACCTCGCAAAACTATTTTTTTAAGCTAAAATTTATAGGTACAAACAAAAACTTACACTTAGCCTCAAGAATAGTATTTTAACATATACCAATTTTAAAATATTTAGGGAGCTCAATATTGGACATTGAATTTACTTAATATAAAAATTAAATGATGAAGGTAAAAATTATCAGGATTAGGTCATAACTTTGGAAAGTGGAGATAGCTCTAAAAGAGATTTTGCTAAATATTAACCTCGCAAAACTATTTTTTTAAGCTAAAATTTGTTGGAGCTAACAAAGGGAATATTGGACCAACTAACTTTAATTTGATCATGAAGTATTTGGAATTATAATTGATTAGTTTTTGTGTTGCTTATCTTCGTTGGATAATGTTGTGGAGGCACAAACCTCAAGAAATGGTCTTAATGGTGCAACCAGTAAATAATTTGAGTGGCTTGAGGTGGAGTGTGATAAAATGACAATAATCATTAGTGTGAAAATGACCATATTAAGGAATTAATTATAGTATCCATACTGATAACAATGATATAATTATGAGGATAATCTAATTGATATACTTCACTTATCTTTCTTTGTATCAATTCTGGTTAATAAATCATGTGTGCTATTCTTTTTTCAATTATTATTTTTTGTAAACCATAGTTTAATGGATGGAGTTTTTTTTCACTTTCATTTTGCATACAATTTGATCTTTTTGTTTAGTGAATATTGTTTTATGGTGCACTCAATCTTATGTTTCATGGTACAGTTCCATCTCATAAGGAGGAATTATTGTGTTATCCATAATCACATTTCTTAATAGTAGTTAGTCATTAGTCACAACAAACCTAGAATACTTCAAAATAAGTATCAAGATAAATATGGTGTCTTATTATAATTTAAATTATTATATTTTATTATCTATTATATTATACAATACAAGAATTTTGTAATTTTAGTTCTTATTATAAATTTATAGGGTAGATAGTGACTATAGCATACATTTCACTTGAATAGGATTATTTGATTTACATGTTCCATAAAAAATTGTTTCTAATAATTAAAAATAATTATATTTAAAATATATAGAGATTCTTGTGTTGTAGATGGAAAACTATAATACTTTCATGAAGTTTTACCTTTGTTTTTAATTTCTCTTCAATAAGAACAAATTCTATAGGCATTAGTTGTTGCATGAATCCTAAGTGGTGAGATAGGATTCAAATCTTGCTAAATCATTCATTCCTACAACTTTAAGTATTTTGATATTTTCTTGTAGCTTCTTCACTATCAGTAACTTCATATTATAAATAGATCTCTTCTTGAAGCTCAAAGTAGTGTCTTCCTCCCACATTACAACCTTAAATGATATTTTATGATGCATTGTAATTGTTAGAATAGGAATCAAATAATTATAAGAGAATATAAAATATGAGATTAGATAGATGAGATACAATAATATGAGATTTATTTTAGATGTAAATATAATAATATTTCAATAGAAAATTTTGGTGTTTAGAGAATATGTTTTTATGGTGCATTCTATCTTATGTGTCATGGTGTGTTCCATATCATGTGAAAAAAATGTCGTGTTATCCATGATCATATTTTTTTTATAATAGATAGTCATTAGTCACAATAGACCTAGTACTTCAAAATAAGTATTAAGATAAATTATATGGTATCTTATTATAATATCAAGTATTATCTTTTATTATCCATTATATTGTACAATAAAGACTTTTGTAATTTTAGTTCTTATTATAAATTTATAGATAGTGATTGTAATGTACATTTCACTTTTATAGGATTATTTTGTTTACATGTGCCATAGACAATTGGTTCTAAGAATTAAAAATAATTATATTTAAAATAGATAGAGATTGTAGTGTTGTAGATGGAAAACTATAATACTTTCTTGAATCTTTTTCTTTTATTTTTAATTTATCTTTCTCTAAGAAAAAGCGCTATATACATTAGTTGAATTGCATGACTCCTAAGTGGTGAGATAGCAATCAAATCTTGCAAAATAATTTATTCCTACAACTTTAAGTATATTAGTATTTTTTGTAGTTTCTTCACTCATAACATTTATTATGATTAAATTCCTTCTTGAAGCTTGAAGCAGTACCTGTCCGCCACATTACAATCTTGGAGAACTTTTAAGTATAGCTTGGAAAAAGTTTCTTCACCTTTAGGACTTCTATTCTTATTTTTTTTGTTAACTTCTTCTATAATTATTTCTTGTAGATTATTTATATTTTATGTAGCTTCTTATATTATTGTATATATATAATAAATTATTCCTATGATAAAACTTGTACTCACACTTTGTAGGCCTTTTCATGTTATGAATTCCACTACCTCTTTCCCCTCTTATTCCTATAATAAATTATTGAACAAAATAGAAAGCTTCTTAGGATTTTTTTAGACATTGATTTTTCCTATTATAAAGTATACCAAAATAAGATCATGTATTGCACATCCATTTGAATATCATAGGGTTGAAATATACCAAAAAAAAAGGTTGGCTAAGGTGGATTACCATGCATTTTCCAACCTTTCATGTCCTAGCTATATATTCTAGCCTGTTTTCTTTGTATTCATGGACTATTTTGTAGGAACTATGAGATTCTAAAAACTAATGTACTTTATGTTTTGAAAATTTTGAAATTTTTACAAATCAAAGACATGAATACAATTATGTTGTTTTTGGTGCAATATAGAGTTGTATACTATTTTGAGAGTTCTATTCCATATTTATGAGTATTCTAAGCAACTCAATTTTTAAGCCCAAGGATACATTTTAAACTCTATCACCACTAGTCCATAGTAGACCATAATCATATAATTTATATTCCCTCATTGATGATGGTATCAAATCAAGGGAATCCTAATCATGCTCAAAATAAACATTAGGGGGCAATGAACATGTATCTATTTGACAAAACAATGATTTTGTGATCAATCAATTAAGATGAATCACAAGATTTTATTTTTCTATCAACTAAAAATAACTTATTGGATTGATCATATGCATGGATCACAATTATCTTATTGTTATGATTAAGTTTTAAAGGAACATAGTTCATAGAAAGAACCATCCTAATGGCATGAAGTTAGTAATGACCCAAAAGATTATTATACACTAATTATTCAAAAATCACATGAAATAAAGTATCAATAGTAAGAGGTCCAAGAGTAACCTAAGAAACTATCTACACCAATGAGTTTCTCCCCCACATTGTCAAATTATTTGATGGTGATTTTAAATTTTTGTAAGCTAGATAAATCAGCAATGACTACATCAAAGAATGATTTACTATAGATAGTCAAATTGGTTCCATTATCAATGAAAATTATAAATCAAAGAACTTTTAATTCATATGTCCACATATTTAACTACAATATATAATGGGAAGTGTACCTGAATAATGTTGGGACTTTGAAACTTATGACGCTCAAATTATTTATTAGAAGAATTTATATAAATAGGCTCAAGTATAGTGAACACTAAATACTAGGATTAAAATCATATTTAAAAATAATATTTTAAAAAATATTTTATATAATATTTCAATACAACTTGGATGTATTAATGTGATCCCAAAAGAAAATTTTCTAGGAGAATTCTCAAGTTTATTAGTTAAATAATATCTTGTAGGTTTTTTTAATCAACTTAGATGGAGGCAACATTGATGTAGTAGAATGCAAGATTGGTCAAGATTTGATATAATTTTTTGACTTCTATTCATCCTCTAATTAGTGAAACCTTTAAAATGATAGCTCAAAGGAGTAGATCCTTTGTGAAAATTAAGAGATATATAGTTATGAAAATTAGGAAGGAATTCCCTATAATAGGGGAAAAGATAGAGTGATAAAAGTAGTTTTAAGTTAGATAAATTTATAGTTAAAAATAACAAAAACATCCAAGAATGAAAGATGAAGATCTAAGGAAGAGTATCTCTCAATGACATACATATCTCTAAATGGCAGTCATGAGAAGAATACAATAATCAAGATATGTAATCATTAATAATTTACATGTTAAACCTTGTTTTGTTCATCATGTTATTTGATTAGTTTATGTTCCTTATTTATTGTAGTGTAGGAAATTGTATACCTTTACAATTTCACACTATGTTTGGGTCCCTTAATTTATTGGACTTAGTTAAGCTTCTAATTTACCAAATTATGAATTCTATAGCCATATTTTTCTTGTTTTCCAAAAGGAGAACCAACATTTAAAAAATACAATCAATAATAAATCACCATGGAATATGTGTGTCCTAGTGTAGAGAAGGGGGACCCGCTGTGATAACAAACATACTAGAAAATAAATGGATAATAATTTCTAACACAAGTTAAGATAGTTACCAAACCAAAACATCTCCAATCCAATGAGACAGTAATCGAGGTTATTTACAGAAAATGGAGATGACCATAAGACATAATTGAAACATAGAAAGACAAATATGAATATTAGAATAAAACTTAGTTTTACTAATTTTCTTTCTAAAACAATTTACATTGCATTTTCCCCTTCAGAGATTATTGCTCCCTCTAGTTCTATAACTTCAACTGAAGTCAATACTTTCCTCTCAACTCTATCTTTCAATTGAATTCCTTACTTTCCCTTATTTCTTTTGAAAGACCTTGATTGTCCTTACTTTCCTCCTGTCTTCGTTGGAGACCAATTTCCCTATTCTCTATTGCTCCACTCTCCACTATAACCATCCTTTTTTCCTAATTAAATTTGCATCAGTTTTACTATCTAGCATTCTCCTGAATGGTCACAAACTTCATTTTAGCAACTATCTCATTTTCTACCTGGGAAGGTGAAAAGGATGTTAAAACGAACTATTACCTTCTGGCCATAGGAAACGACAAGAAGTTGTAGCAGCAATAGGAAGTAATACCTGACACCAACACAAAAACAAAACTATAAAATATAAACAAAATTGAAATAAACCAAAACTAAGGAAAGGGAGAGTGATGCCCCTACATCAGACTCCCCAGGCAGGAAAATAAGTCATGAGCTCCTTCTCATGAGGTCTACAAGAGAATGATCTAGCTTGGTGATATTTGGTTCAGTAAGCCAAGAAGCATCTTCTAATAGTTGATTGCACCACTTCACTAGATATCTCTAGTATTCTTTCTTGTGGGTCTTCTTCAACAACTATTGATCAAGAATGCATTCTATCTCCAACAAAGTTGATGTGGTTCTTTGTTGTTCCTTGATGAAGGGTAGCTTTTCCTCTATTATGTCGTCATCCCCATCTCCTTTGTAAGGATATAAATCTTCCACATTAAAAATGGGTGAAATTCCCAAGCCTATAGGTAAGGCTATTTCATAGGGATTTGCTAAAATCCTTCTAAGGATTTTGTGAGGTCCCACTTTCTTCATTTGCAATTTATTATACTCATCTTTTGGAAACTTCTCCTTCCAAAGGTGAACCAACACAAGATCCCCCACCTGAAAAATGCAATTCTCTTCACTTTTTTTCAACATACTATAAATGTAGTGTTTATTGTTCTCTTCTATGTTCATTTTCACCTCCTCTTGAAGGTCGTGGATGACTTTAGCAATTTATTCTCCATTTTCGCTTCTCTTATCCATTCCACCAAGATCTTGAAGTTCAAACACAACCTTTGGATGCATAGCATACACCACATAAAATGGACTAAAACCTATACTCCTATTAGATAAATCATTGCATGCAAATTCAGCCTGTGCCAATGTAAGATCCCAATTTCTAAGTGAATTTCCAACTAAGCATCTCAACATATTACCAAGACTCATATTCACTACTTCAGTTTGACCATCTGTTTGGGGGTGGTAAGATGAACTAAAACTCAAATTTGTTCCTAGTTTCTTCCAAAGAGTCCTCAAAAAATTTCCAACAAATTTAGAATCCCTATCTAATATTATATTTTTTGGAATACCATACAATCTCACTACTTCTTTGAAGAACAAATTGACAATATTAGTAGCATGATTAGTTTTCTTACATGGAATAAAGTGAACCATTTTTGAAAATCTATCCACAACAACAAATATTGAATCATTTCCCCTTGGAGTTTGAGGAAAGCCCAAAAAAAAATCCACACTTACAAAGTCCCATGGCCTAGATGGAACCAGTAGTGGTTGATACAACCCAAAATTTTGACTTCTTCCTTTTGTATGTTGACAAACCCTACATCTTTCCACACAATTCTTGGAATTTGTTTGCATCTTGGACTAGTAATGATGAGTAGTTAACTGCAAATAAGTTTCATCCTACCCAAAGTGATCAGAAAGGCTGCCATAGTGCTTCTCCTTCAATAAATTATCTCTCATAAGCCATCTAGGTATGCACAATTTGGTTCCTTTTAACATAAAACCTTCCTATAGCATAAAATCCATCCACAATCCTCTATCTTCACTAATAGGATTGTTGCACACTTCATATGCATCCTTGAAATCTACACCATCCACATACATATCTTTCAAACTATCAAAGCCCACACTATTAGCCTGAATCTCATGAAACAATAAAGATTTTCTACTTAATGCATCAAAAACCTTGGTTTTCTTCCCACTCTTATGCTTCAATAAAAAGTAAAAAATTTGTAGATACTCTACCAATTTTCATGCCTCTGATTGAATTCATGTTGACTATTAACTAATTGAAATGCATGGGTATCCATGTAAACAATAAACTCCTTAGGAAGAAGATAATGCCTCCACTTCTTCAGTGACTGAACTAATGCATAAAACTCAAGATCATAGGATGAATATTTCTTCTTATCATCATTTAAATTTTCACTAAAATAAGTCACATGATTTCCTTCTTGACTAAGAACAACCGCTATTGCTAGTCCACTAGCATCACATTCAACTTGGAATACCTTGTTAAAATTAGGTAAAGTAAGAATAGGTTGGTCACTCACCTTTTCTTTGAGAAATTGAAAACTTCTTTCAACCTCTTGTGTCCATCCAAACTTCCTTTTATTCCCATTAATTGTCTCAATAATTGGACCAACTACATGACTAAATTTTTTAATGAACTTCCTATAAAACCTAGCAAGTCCATGAAAACTTCTTACCTCCATTGCACTCTTAGGTGTTGGCTAGATAATGGTGGCCTGAAACTTTTCCTTATCCATCTTCAATCCATCCTTGGACACCATGAAGCCTAAATAAATCAATTCACGCTCATAAATGCACACTTCTTAAGGTTAATCTACAACTTTTCCTCATGTAACCTTCTCATCACCATCCTCAAATGTTCCAAATTCTCTTCCTTTGACCTACTAAACACCAAAATTTCATCCAGATATACAATCACAAACTTTCTTAGGAATGGTTCTAAAACATCATTCATTAGTCTCATAAAAGTATTGGGTACATTGGAAATCCCAAAGGGAATAACCAACCACTCATAGAGACCATCATAAGTCTTATAGGCTATCTTCCATTCAATCCCCAGTCTTGATCATAATTCGATGATAGCCACTTTTTAGATCAATCTTTGATAAATACATTGAAGTACTAAAACAATCCATTAAATATTTAATCCAAGGAATACGAAATCTATATCTAATAGTTGGGTATGTTTAGGATCATGATGGGACAAAAGGTGGCGATATGATGGGTATGTGGCTGATGACCTTTATCCAACCCAAAATTGATGAAACAAAAAGGGTTTTTAAAGGACATTCTCAACTTTCCACCAATAGAAATTATGCTTTACTTTGAATTTAATAAATAATTATTATTCATTTTCTATTTGAATTACGACTAAAGTCTTGATTTATAGGCTGATTGAAAAACATCTATAGCTTTCAAACGGTATCACATTTTTTGAATCTGAAACATGCATCACATTCTATGCTTCACATACTATAGGATTAAAAAAAAAGAATTTCATGAAGTTTTGACCAAGTTAAGGTGGTTAGAAATATGATTTTTTATATTTTTTAAAATTTGTAATAAAAAAATCATAACTAATTATTTACTTAGAAAAAATTTACAAAAAAATATGCATCACATTGGGACATGAGTCCTCTACTTATATATAAAGCCTTACAAAAAAAAATATCATTTTATTGTGGTTAGGGTGGTCAGATAGACACCTACTTCTTATTTTTTCCCTAAAATTTAAGTACTACTGCATTGAAATTTCAAATTTTCACTGAATAGATTTTTTTTAAAAATAGACAGTAGTTTAGAAACTACATTCAATATGATACAAATTCTATTCTTACATATTTTTGAAATAATATAGATAACTTATTCGAATTTTTACATCAAGTTGCCTAACCTTGATTTTTATTAATTTTTTGCCACTTAAGGGCCTATTTTTTCCATGATGATCGTGCACATACTCGCTAAGCTCCATGGATGTTGTTTAGTCAGTTGTGCATAAATGCTTAAAATTTCCATTTGGTAATGAAGTTTTCATTGTGTATCATTGAATTTTTCATTGTGTATCCTTGTAACTACCAATCTGAAATTCAACAAGTGCTTGTTCATCTACTAATAATTGGTGCACTTTGTGCAACCAAGAAACTTTATAAGGAGAAGGGTTCTTAACTTTTCTAAGGCCTAGTTTATCCACCATCTCAGTAGCAACTAAATTATCTATACTACCATTGTCAATTATCAACTTACAACACTTACCTTTTGCTTTACACTTGGTTTTGAAAAGTGCTCTCCTTTAGATTGGTTCTTGAGTTTCCTTGGGTGACTTCAACAATATCCTCTTGAGAAAAAAACATTCTCTTGATTTTAGTTCCTCTCTATGGTGAGCAAGTGACCCCACACTCTCTTGGTCTGCTTGAATAATTTGATTACTCCTTTCAAACTTTGTATGTCCTCCTTGTGAAGCTTCTGGGCATTCCCAACTCTTGTGACCAGCATATTGATTACACTTAAAAGAATTTACTAGCAAAACTTTGGCCTCTTCCTTGGAATCCACCTCTTCCATATGTTCTCCCTCCTTTATTTTGATAGCCTCCTCATTCATTATGTGCTAATCCACTAGAACTTCTAGCCCCTTCTTCTTGATGGTGCTACTATCCCCTTCCAGACTATTGTCATCTCCCTCTAAATCCTCTTCCTCTCTTTCTTTCTTGCTGACTTTGCTTCTTTTGTAACTTATCCTTTGCCTTAAGGGCTAATTGATAACCCTCTTCTGGACTTCAAGGGGACACAAGACTCAGTTCATCTTACAGACTATACTTCAGCCCATTCAAATACCTTGCTACTTTCTCCATGTCCTCTTCAATATGCCTAGATCAAATAACCAACTTATAGAATTCTTCAATGTAGTCTTTGACAGGCATGTCTATTTTCTCGTGGTTCTACAATATTTTAAATATATTATTTTGATAATCTCCTAGGAGGAACTTGAAATATAGCTTTGCAACTATATGATCCCAAGGGTTAGTCTTTTCTTTATTCTTCTTCCTCCTCTTAGTTTGAACATAGTCCCACCACATAGCATCATGACCCTTTAACCTAGTACTAGCAAAATCTACTCTCCTTTCCTCTACAACTCCCTCATATTCAAAATACTTATCCACGTCAATAATCCAATTGATAAGGTCTTCCTTATTGAAGCTTCCTGCATATGTAGGGACTTCAATCTTTGGTTTGGCACCAACATTCAAAATTGTTCTCAACAATGTTTCTTCAAAACCTTCAAGTCCCTTTACTCCTCTTCATCATCTGTTTGTGGTCGCTCTTCTCCTTCAACATCACTAATATCATCCACTAGTGTTCCTCTTCATTGTTCCCTCTCCATGACATCCATTTGTGTCATCAAATTCTACAACAATTCAAGGACTCCATCCCCATATCCTTTTCTACCTCTTCCTCGAGCACCTTTGCCTCTTAATGCTCTTGATGCCATTCTTCCCACAATGCAAACCCAAAATATTGAGGCTATGATACCAATTTTATTGTAACCTTACTAGAAAATAAATGGACAATAATTTCTAACACAAGTTAAGACAATTACCAAGCCCGAACATCCACAATCCAATGAGACAATAATCAGGTTATGTAAAAAAAATGGAGATGATCATAAGATATAATTGAAACATAAAAAGAAAAATATGAATATTAGAATAAAACTTAGTTTTATTGCTTTTCTTTTCAAAACAATTCACATTGGGGTATGTGCAAGATCATCATGGAGAAAACAGGCCCTTAAGTGGTGAAAAATTCAGAAAAAATTAGAGTTAGGCAACTTGATGTCCATAAAAATTTGAATAAGTTATCTATATTATTTCAAACATATGTAAAAATAGAATTTGTAGCAAATTGAATGTAGTTTCTAAACTACTAGGTTTATTTAAAAAAAAAATCTACTTGGTGAAAATGGGTATGTGCAGGATCATGATGGGCCAAAAGGTGGCAATATGATGGGTATATATAGGGTATGTAGTTGACGACTTTTTTTTAACCCAAAATTGGTGAAACAAAAAGGGTTTTTAAAGGAGATTCTTAGCTTTCCACCAATTATATAAATTATACTTTATTTTGAATTTAATAAATAATTATTATTTATTTTCTATTTGAATTATGACTAAAGTCTTGATTGATAGGTTGATTGAAAAACATCTATAGCTTTCAAACGGTATCACATTTTTTAAATCTGAAACATGCATCACATTCTATGCTTCACATGCCATAGGATTAAAAAAAGAAAAAATAAATTTCATGAAGTTTTGACCAAGTTAAGGTGGTCAAACATAAGAGTTTTTATATTTTTTAAAATTTGTAATAAAAAATCATAATTAATTATTTACTTGGAAAAAAATTACAAAAAAATATGCATCACATCGGCACGAGTCCTCTACCTATATCTAAAATATTATAAAAAAATTATCATTTTATTGTGGTTAGGGTGGTCAGACATACAACTACTTATTTTTTCCCTGAAATTTAAGTACTCCTGCATTGAAATTTCAAATTTTCACTAAATAGATTTTCTTTAAGAAAAAACAAACATAGTAGTTTAGAAACTACATTCAATTTTCTATAGATTCTATTCTTACACATTTTTGAAATAATATAGATAACCCATTCAACTTTTTACGTCAAGTTGCCTAACTTTGATTTTTCTAAATTTTTTGCCACTTAAGGGCCTGTTTTTTCCATGATGATCCTACACATGCCCAAATTTGAAATTTCAATACAGTAGCACTTAAATTTTAGGGAAAAAATAAGAAGTAGGTGTTTGTCTAACCACCCTAACCACAATAAAATGATAATATTTTTTTCTAATATTTTAGATATAAGTAGAGGAATCATGTCCTGATGTGATGCATATTCTTTTGTAATTTTTTCCAAGTAAATAATTAATTATGAATGTTTTATTACAACTTTTAAAAAATATAAAAAATTGTATGTCTAACCACCTTAACTTGGTCAAAACTTCATGAAATTCAATTTTTTTTTAATCCTATAGTATGCAAAGCATAGAATGTGACACATGCTTAAGATTCAAAAAATGTGATGCCATTTGAAAGCTATAGATGTTTTTCAATCAACCTATCAATCAGGAATTTAGTTGTAATTCAAATAGAAAATGAATAATAATAATTTATTAAGTTCAAAGTAAAGAATAATTTATATTGGTGGAAAGCCAAAAATCTCCTTTGAAAACCCTTTTCATTTCATCAATTTTGGGTAAAAAAAATGTCGTCAACCATATACCCTCCACATACCCATCATATCGCCACTTTTTGTCCCATCATGATCCTACACATACCAATTGTATTTTCCCCTTCAGAGATTATTGCTCCCTCTGGTTCTACAACTTTAGCTATCAAGTCAATATTTTCCTCTTGAATCTGTCTTTCAACTGAGTTCCTTACTTTCCCTTTACTAATTTTGAAAGACTCTGATTGTTCTTCCTCTCCTCCTATCTTTGTTGGAGACCAATTTCCCTTTTCTCTATCTCTCCACTCTTCTGTATAACCATCTTTTTTTCCTAATCAAATATGCACTGGTTTCACTATCCAACATTCTCTTGAATGGTCAAAAATTGCCTTTTAGCAATAGTCTCCTTTTTTGGCCCAGAAGGTGAAAAGGAAGTTAAAACAACCTATTAACTTTTGGTGACAAGAAGTGACATGAAGTTGTAGTAGCCCCAGTCAGTAATACTTGACACCAACACAGAAACAAAAATGTAAAACATAAACAAAATTGAAATAAACCAAAACTAAGGAAAGGGAGAATGATGACATTGCATCATGCTACCTTGGGACTCCAGGTCACAGGAGATTCCTAAGAAAAATGCTACCCTAAAATACCTTGGGTTTGTTGAGTGAATTGAAAGGGGCAAGGTAATAAGGCTAAAAAGGAAGGATAGGTGACCTGTCACTTTCCTTTTGCTAAACTTTAATTCCTATAGGGTTAGAAAATCTAATTTCTAAGGTTCGGTCTATTTCCTAGACAACTCACTATTTGAGGACAACAACATGGATCTTGGACTCCAACATGGTGCACTAGTGTCTCAAGGATGTGTTGGTGTTCATATAGATAGAAGGTCTAGAAATCAAACTGAAACATGGGAAAATCTACTAACTTTCTGTATGCTAGATGTTGTATGCTATGATAGAGTACTAGAAAACATAAAAATAAAAGTGTAACATGAGGAATTTTGTAACTAAATTATGCTAGAATGGTCAAAGAGAGGGTGATGAATTAGAACTATCCACCTGTGAATTGAATCTTCAAGTAGCTCCACTTACATGTACCTAGACACAAAGACAAAAAAATGTTGGGGTTGTGTTTAGAGGACTACCTCAATTAGTACCATGCTTTAGTGTTCCCACCTCTATGGATAGTTAGATAGACATGAAGTAAAAGAAATGATAAAGATATAGAAAGGAACTTGCGGTACTAAAATAAAACATCAACAACAAGTATGCTATGTAGTAAACAAAATGATGCAATGAGAAAATAGAAATGGAAAATATCACCTTCACATATATGAGTGCTCAAGGAAAGTAGTGGAAGGAGAAAGCTTGTGAATCCTCCAACAACAAAATTATCGCAAAAAACATTGTGTCGAAGCCAAGTACAACAATTTACAACCAAGAATATCAAAGCTTGAGAGTGTAAGAATGGAGCTAAGAGTGTGTAGAGAGTGAATAAGATCAAGAAGAAGCTTGAGATTGGATAAGAGTGTTCAAGAGTTCAAGAGAGATCGAATGAATGAGAAGTTAGACCATTTGAATGGAAAAAGTGAGGAAAAAGACCCATTTTTCATTAGTCAAGGAGGTAGGAGACATTACACTTCACCACCAATGGAGAATCATAATGCCTTTGAGGATTCTAGAGGGAGGAATCATGTCAAGGAAGTATCACAACATGTAGACCTCCACATGGCATGCAAGCATCCCCAACAAAGATTCCTCCATTGACACAAAAAGACATGGCCAGGTGGATACAGCAAGGTGGTAGTGCTAAATTGCATCATCATATTTACATTTTATAAGGTAGGGGTGATGAAATGGGGAATTTTCCTAGGGGTTTAAATTCACTCCATTACACTTTTCCTCCACTTTAGTGAGCATGTGTTTTAGTGGAAATGTGAGGTAAAGTAGAAATAGGTGAAGAGAATTTACCTAAACCATTGAGGAAGGAGATCTTCAATATGGAACACCTTGACATGCAAGAGGTAGCTCTACAAGTTCTTGGTCCTATAGGAAAACCTTGTGCAAAAGAGAGAGAGAGAGAGAGAGAGAGAGATTACTCCATAGGTACTCGGTCCTGTGAAAATGGCTCCATATGTTCTTGGTCCTATAGAAGTTGAAAAAATGCTTGATAGGTTTTCAATCATGTAGAAAGAAGGAGCTTCATAGGTGCTCAATCTTGCAAAAGGGCTGGACAGGTTCTCAATCCTATGGGGCTTGCATGAAAGGACCCCAAAAGTGCTCATTCCTGAATATTTTTATGTGAAAGGCCCTTACAGGTGCTCGGTCTTGCAAGGAAAGCTTCATGAGGTGCTCGGTCCTACAAAGCAACATGTTAAGCTACAAAAAAAACTTGTCAAGAAGAAAAGTTCAAAGCAAAAAAATATGTCATAGAGCAAGAAATTGAAGGAGAAGTTTTCAAAGGGGTTCCTTGGGAACCCTTCAAGATAGCAAGGGGCCCACATAGAGGGACACTTGGTTTGAAAATCCTAACATTTTTCGTAGATGATTCTGCCATGAAGGAATCCTTTTGAAAGATCTCTTTGGTCAAAGAATTTGATAAAAATAATACTCATTCTCAAGGGTGAGCTTTTAGACTTCATAAAAAAAAACTCTCCTTTTAAAAAGGAAAATTTTTAGATTATTTTGCTATGAATTCATTTTCAAAAGAAAAAATTCATGAAGGGGCTCCTTGGTGAAGAATACATTTTTTTTAAATTAAGTGGATTTTTTGGCCACCAAATTCACCTTATTGAAAATAAGAGAAGTGTAGTAAACCCCCCTTAGGATTGTGCATGTGAATCAAAGAAGGACATGGAATACTAAGGAGAGAAAGAAGGAAGTGATGTTGTGGCCCACGAGACATAGAAAGATGTAAACATGGATATGTTGTGGCCCATTTCTGAGGATGTTATGATACAATAAGATACAAGCATAGATAATCATGAAGATCATAGTTGTTCTTCTCTGGACACATCTCCTAAAAGTGACGAAGGTATCTTGGTGAAAGAAGATACAATTAATGAGAATCATGAAAGTATTATTTGTCTCTCTCATCCTCCCCCTTGGGAAAATATTATTACACAAGAAGATGAGATCATTGAAACATTCCTTAATATTACTTTAACTAGCCTCCATTTAACTCACGACACCTCCCCTACTTGTGAGAATGCTTTAGTGAAAGAGGATACAATCATGAATGATAATGAAAAACACATTTGTGAGTAGGATATGTTGGTGTTAAGAGATCCAATGATTGAGAGCTATGACAATTCTATCTCTCCTATTTGGGAAGATATTATAGGGCATGAGGATGTAATTTTACATAACCATGATAATCACATTTTTTCATCTCCTAATATCTATCATAGTTGTGAAGAAGATAGATTGGTGTTAGAAGATACACTTATTCAGAGTCATGGAAATCTTGTTTCTCCCTTTCCTAATGCTCCTACCATTTGGAGAGGTCTATTTGAATGAAAGGATCTAATCCTTGGTAAGCAAGATAATGATAGTTGTTCCTCTCTTAATGCCTCCCTATTGATGATGAGGTTCATTTACAAAATCTAGCCATCAATTGTAATGAAAATCTTGTTTTCTCCTCTCCTAAAAGCTCTCCTACTAGGGTAGATATCATGGTGCAAGAGAATGATGGAACTAATGCATGTATTTCAAACAATAGTGATGTGATTTCCTTAGATGAAGATGATGAAGTGACATTAGACTCCCCTTCACTAAGAGATAATGAAAATAAGGATAGGTATTCTAAGGTTATGCACATTAGATATCCCTTTTAGTACTCTCCTGAGCCTAAACTTATCCTTTACCCACCTTCAAACCAATGACAAACTCAAACCAAACCTGTCCTCATCCTCGAACAACCTAAGAATAATATGTCACAATAGTCGAGTTACAATACCGTTGCTCATACACATAACACTAGAAATAATATGCAATAAATACAAACAACTCCAACATCCCTCCCATTACCTCAACCTATCTTGCCTAGTGCCCCTCGTTTTCCTTTACATAATAGAAAGGAGTATTATTTTGTTGAACAACTTAAGAAAAATCTTGCTAATATATCATTAAGGGACCTTATTCAAGCCTCCCCTCATTATCATAACATGATTCAAAGTTCCTTACAACAAATTCCTACTCCTCCTAATGTGCAATCAAATGATGTGGAAACCCAAATTCAAGCTATAACTTTGGTCAACATAGACATTACTTTCCATCAAGATGAGTTACCTCTGTTAGAAGTGAAAAAACAAAATGAAGCTTTCATGATAAAGCTAAACATAATAGAATAGGGATAAATCAAACCATTTTTAACAATGGCTCAACCCTTAATGTGTGTAGTTTAACCATTTTGGATAAGCTTTGCATGGATAAATCAAGAATTTAACCTGATTCCTTATTGATTTGAGGATTTGACAATGTAGGAAAAAAACCACTAGGTGTGATCACTTTGCCTATTACAGCTGGAAAGGCCATGTTACAAACCCCTATCCATGTTATTCCTCATGATATTTCATACAACCTTCTTTTAGGAAGACCTTGGATTCATGCAATGATTGGGGTGCATTCAACTCTTCATCGTATAATGAAGTATGTCTACAACAATAAAGTGTATATAATCAAAGCCAACCCTAAACCAAATGTAGTTTTTTGAACATTGAGGAAGGCAAGGAAAATCCTTTTAATACATTAACACCAACTACACAAGTGGAACCTGTGAAAGAGAAAGAAAAAGAAAATCATATTGAAAAAGTCACTACAAAGTTATTAGAAGATGATTGGGGTTCCTTAGATTTCACACCAACATTTATGGGAAAACACAAGATATTAAACAAAGTGCCAGAAAGTGAAAAGAAAAAGTGGTAGTGTTAATAGATAATTCGAAAGCATCCACATCAATCACTTTAGAAGAAGCAAATTGTAAAAAAAAAACTTTGATGAAGTTGATTAATAGCAACCACCAAATTTGAAAGAAATGAAAAAGATTTATGGAAAAGGTTATGAACTAATGAAACAACTTGGGTATAGTGGAAAAGGATGTGATGCTAGAGAACAAGGTATTTGTGTCCCTATAGAGCCTAACATGCAAGAAATGGTTAATGGTCTTGGTTATCGTCCCTTGAAAGAAACAAACAATCCTTCAATCAAAATCAACACTCCTACAAAAGATTTTTTCAAGCCAAATTTCACATTACTACATCCTAAATTGATTGAATCTAGTGGTCTTGATTATTGTCCTTCAAAAAAAAATGAAAGAATGAAACAATTCATTGCTCAACATTAATGTCATCACACAAAGCACTCCTAGGACATGTCTTAGTAATGATTGAAGTTTTTTAGATTTTACACCCTCCTTTCAAGGAGAGAACAAATCTCACAATGTAAAGAGTCTTGTATAAGTATGACACCTTGTACTAAGCAAGAGATATCTTTGTGACAAAATAAAGGAACGCCCGCTACTATTGATCAAGTGGGTGTCTTGTCGAGACTCTTCCAGGATTATTTGATATACCTCCCTCCAAGAACATGAAAGAAAATTTACTACCAGAGTTCATTTTGTGCATATCATAGAATTCATGGCCATTCTACTAATGAATGCGAGGCTTTAAGTAATAAAATTCAACATATTAAGGATTATGGTGCTCTTCCTTGTGTAGAAGAACCTAGCTCCTCTAATTGATATTTATTTCCAAGTTTTTCATCAATCACCTCGGCTCACCCTTGTCTTGCACTAAGTGGGAACTCAAAGGGTTAGGAAGCATTTTCCTTGTATGGCACTTGTCATTGTCTCTTTGGGATAGTTAACCACCTTCCATGTATATATAAGAGCAAGCTTGGGATGTGGATGTCATTCCTTAAGTTGGATCACATGTGACATATTGAGTTATCTTTAGTTGTTTCATTTTGGCGGCAATCTCTTATCCATGATGTATTTTCATTCGGGAACATATGACTTGGCATAGGGATTTTCGAATAAGCTCTCATGTCTTCTTCATTGGATACTTTAAAGAAGATCACTCACAACAATTGTGTTAGCAATCACTTTAAAGTGGGGGCATATATTGACATTATCTTTTGAAATTTCTCATGTTTCATTGTGCAATTTTCTTTCTTCTTATGATCTATCCTTTTCTTGGTGGTGTCATAGGGTTTTATTTCCTATGAGAGCATGATATTTCTTTGTCTTGTCCTCTCTTGGAGACATTAGGAAGGATGTTCCCTAAGGAGATACCTTACATGAACTAAGAAAAGTCCCTTGGAAAATAGAAAATCCTTTACATGCATAAATGTTCATAAGTGCTTAACGTAGCTTGTTAGGCCTTATGAAGCTCAAAGTTTAATTTTGTGGCACCCTATTGAAGTTATCAGAGGGATAGATTTGGTATGGTTAGTATGATGAGAAGCCTAAATGAGGTAATAACTTTCTCATTGTATGGTGAGAATCGGATCTAGACGCATGACTTTCTCACTAAGCCACCCTTTTTGGATACTCACCCAATGGACAACCTAAATTTTTGTTGCCCCAAAGTGAGCATGTGTTGTTTTGAAAAACAATCTAGACCTAGTCCACATCACACTGGATAGACTATCGAGGCTTGATCCACCCATTTTTATTTTTATTTTTATTTTGTTCTATTTTATTTTATTTTCTTTCTATTAGTCATTGAAATTGTATGTTTGTGTATCTTGATGTTGGATATCATACACCTCATGCATGTTCTTTTGTGCCTATGTTGGTTTGCCACAAGATCTTAATCTTGGAGGGCATGCACAACCCTCTTGATCGTTGTCATCCTATCTCATTAGCATAGGTACACTTAGACCTCTCTTTATGCAAATTTTTCTACTTTAGTATGAGTTTGAAGCAAGTTCCTCCTCTCACTAAAGTGGGGGCTAAATGTAATAATGGAAAAGTATCCATTTTCCTCACCTAATTTGGGAATAATTTATAAGATGAGCTAAATGATGCCTTAATTTGGTGTTGTAATATTTTTTACATATTCACATTAAGTTTTGGGCCCTTTTCATTAAAATTCAGCTTATTTATGCCTTATTTGGTCATACTTTGCATCCACAAGCCTTATTAAATGTATTTTTCTAAGGATAATCCTAAAAAGTAACAAATGGAAAATAATAATTTAGTACTTGAGGTTATGTGTTCTAGATCTAGTGATCTGGGAGTCATACACCACCTTGGGCATATGTGATAGAACTAGGGTTGATATTGAGAAAACACAATCTCAAAGCTTGAGTCCTTGTATTAGGAACTCTCCTAAGGTGTTATTTCTTTCACCCTACAACCTATAGGTCCTCTGACATTGAGGCACCCCTGGTTCACTATGACAACCCTGCTATCATTGCAAATCTGTTGCTACACAATGTTTCTTGGTACTCTTTCATCACATGCACCACCTAGCCCTTATTCCTCTAAAGACTAGTCCACTTTGCATTCTACCAACCTTGTTGCAGGGGTGTGAATTAGTTTAATTGGCTTAAAAATCACTGTCAAGAGTCTAGGAAGGCTTCTTGTCCTAGCACAACCCCTCTTTCCTTTATCGTTGCCTCAAAACCCTAAGGTTTTAGGAGGGTTTGTAGCTATGAGCCTTATTAGGCCTTTTAACCTGGGTTCTGATGTTATTTCACCTTTTCAGCTCGGTGGATACCAGAAAAACAAAGAAGACTCCTTGGCTTTAATATGGAGCACTCTAAGATTCTCATAAATTCTGACCCTCTCTGCCATATACAAGGTTAATGCTGATTTCAAGGTATTTTAGGGCTTTCAAGCCTTTCCTTGGACACTCGGAGATCTGCCCTCATCCTCCTACCACCAGATGAAAATGATGAAGTCTTATGCCTCCTATCTGACCCTTGAAAGGTCTCTACAATCTTTATTCACTTTTCATAGAAGATTATACAACACCCCTACGTTGGAACTACACAAAATAATGTCTTATCCTAGTCGGGCTTAGATTGCTCGCCTAGGGATTAAAATTTTTGCATGCCTTCAAAACTCCTACAGATTCCTACTCCTATACTATGTACAGCAGTGGAGTCTAGCTTCATTTACAATGAACCTGTGCTGAGTACAATGGCAATGCAGTTAAAACTCCATTATTCCTATCTTTTACCAGTCAAAACTAATATCTAAGAAAAGACACAACAAATACAAACTCTACAATGAATATAAGATAGTTCCCTATGCTAATGAAATGCTTTAAAAACAACCTCAATACATACTTCACGTTTCAAGATTACTTTTCAATACATTATCTTGCAGAAAGAAATAAGAAAATAGAGTAAACTGTAATTTAGACGTTGAAAACTAACTTTTTCTTATTCTCCAGAAACTGCCACCACCAAAAAACATTCAACAACCTCAAAAATGGTCGAGGATTTCTTTTCCATCACCAAGAAGCCGTTAGGTTTTCAGTTTCAGGCTTAAAAGAAGAGAAAAGATGTGTGTTCAAAAACACACCATGTTTTGCAGTCTTAACCAAAACCTAAGGAAACGACCACTCATGGTTTCCTAACTTATTCAAAATTTAAACTAAAGCTTCAAAAATGTCCTTATACACAATTTAAATGGTGCTAAAGACCATTCCTAACCAAAACAAAAAGATTTAAAACAACACCTCAAAATTTATGAATGTACTCAAGTAGGTGCTCCTACACCAATATGGGTCTCACCAAGGTCTTGGGACTTGATTTCAAATTTCACATTGAACTTAACACTTGGATTTTATGTCTTGTGTTTAGACACTAGAACTCATACACCCCACAACTAGTGTATAAGTACCACTTTAACCAGGACCTGTTTTGAATCAAATTCTTGGTAGGATTTTATTATCCTAGATTTTATGTTGGCTTGTAGTGTTGTAATTTGAAGAAATTTGGCATAAACAAGTATAAATACAAGCTTATTTCACATAATTTCTCTCAATAAGCTAGAATTTCATAAGCAATCAAGAGTAATTTCACAAGAGCATTTATGAGCATTTCTAAGGCATTCAAGGGTAGATTAATAGAAGATTATTGCAACAATAAAAAATCATTTCATCATGTCAAATATTTAGTGCATAATGCATGTTGTTGAGCTATTGTTGTGATGTAGCACTGAAGACTAATTTAAGATCCCATTTAGGCATTGTTTCTAATCAAGTGTTGTGATCAAGATCTACACTCAGGTATGTGTAGGATCATGATGGGCCAAAAAGTGGTGATATGATGGGTATGTGTAGGGTATGTGGCTGAAGACTTTTTTTTACCCAAAATTGATGAAACAAAAAGGGTTTTTAAAGGAGATTCTCAGGTTTCCACCAATATAAATTATGCTTTACATTGAATTTAATAAATTATTATTATTCATTTTCTATTTGAACTATGACTAAAGCCTTAATTGATAGGCTGATTGAAAAACATCTATAGCTTTCAAATGGTATCGCTTTTTTTGAATCTAAAACATGCATCACATTGTATGCTTCACATACTATAAGATTAAAAAAAGATGAATTATATGAAGTTTTGACCAAGTTAAGGTGGTCAGACATACGGGCTTTTATATTTTTTAAAATTTGTAATAAAAATTTATAATTAATTATTTACTTGGAAAAAAGTTACAAAAAAATATGCATCACATCGGGACATGAGTCCTCTACTTATATCTAAAATCTTATAAAAATATTATTATTATATTGTGGTTAGGGTGGTCGATAGACACCTACTTATTTTTCCCTGAAATTTAAGTACTACTATATTGAAATTTCAAATTTTCACTAAATAGATTTAAAAAAACCTAGTAGTTTAGAAACTACATTCAATTTTATACAAATTCTATTCTTACATATTTTTGAAATAATATAGACAACTTATTCAAATTTTTATGTCAAGTTGCCTAACTCCGATTTTTTTGAATTTTTCACCACTTAAGGGCCCATTTTTTCCAAGATGATCCTGCACATACCCATTCATTGAGGCCACTTCATGCTAGTTTTTGGATTTGCAATCCAAGGTTTCAACAAGGTTTGGTGAGTTGGTACATGCATTTGTTCATTCATCATTCCTTCATGTTATTTCATTTCATTTCAAGGTTTGATTACCAAAATGGGGTTTGACCAAGGAAAACCCCTTTTCCCTAAAACAACATTTTTATCCATTGATGTGTGATTGTAGATTTAGGTGAATTGGAGCTTGAAGATTCCTTAACAAAAAAATTGCAAAAGTTGTTATAAGAAGTTGTCAAGGATCACAAAAACTCATATCTAGAGCAAGATATTCAACTTACATGAAACTAGTGGGAAAGTGCTTATTTAATCCATCGTCAAAGGCTCACAAAGTTTCAGTTTAGGATTTTTCTCGTATGAAACTTTTCACTTTTCTTGGGACACTTTGCAACTATCTAGGAATATGAGTCCTAGTATAGTCTTTTTGCTAGATTTATGTAGATCCAGATCAGTCACTAGGAGATTCCATATTTTTCCCAAAACCCCTAGACTGGGTTTGAATTACCTAGCTTGGAATATGACTCCTAGTGCACTTTAGAAATAACAATTTTAGGGTTTCAAACTTTTTTTGACCACATCATTCTTCCAGGTACCTTTCTATTTCATTCTCTTTTATCAATCAGATTTCATGTTCTTAAGTTTCTAGGGTTTTATGCATACATTATTGAACATCCAAAATATTGAAAGGGGGGGTGAATCAGTATTCCATAAAACCATAATAAAATCCAATTAAAGATTATTCTAATTCTGACTAAATCAACAATAGAGATCATAGAAAAAATTCAATGCAACCATACACAAGAACACTAAGATTTTTACATGGAAAACCCAAAAAGGGAAAAACCACAGTGAGGGTTAAATAGGAATATATTATATCTGGATGCAAAATATTACGAGGCTCATTGCCAAGACTCACTGTCCTTAGAAAGGCTCACAGCCTGAGTACAAAAGATGGCTCACTTCCAAAAGATTGAAATAATAGAATACACCTTCAATGTGTAGGGTTTAGTTCCACTGAAGCTCAAAATATGAAGTATTGCCTCACATAGTAACTGCTCAACAAAACTGTATTGATCACAACTGATAAAGCTTTTAGGCGCTCACACTTTTCTTCTCCTTCACACACACTTCTCACTTCAACTTCTTTCTCTATCTCATGCCTCTCTCTGCATACACTTTCATTCCTCAAAACATCTTATATATAGAAGCATATCATGATAACCAATTAGGTCAACACCATATATTATTTAAGCATTATACCAAGTCGGCTAGCATCCATAAAGCATAACTAGTCTTCATAATATATTGTATATGCTGATTTATCCAAGACTAGAACACAATTCTCTAAACAAAAAAATAACTCTCAAAGTAACACCATTCAGATATGAGAGCACATTAATTTCCCATCATACCATGAGCAAAGAGACTATCAATAAAAATTGTAGCATAAGAATATTCACCTTAGTAGAGTGTGGATTGTCCCACATAGTATGCCATACATAGAACAACAGTAAAATACAGAGTTAAAATCTGTCAAAGATAACTTTCTGCTAACAACAAAAGACATCTCAAGATCTAGGATATAGTTTTCTGAATGAGCTAAGAAAACATGGTTAAGAGAGTAGAGTCATATTAGATCTTATGGTGAATTTTGGACTCAAATACCAACACACCAATCCATCACAAAAGGGTATTATCGACATAAAACAACTTCCGGTAAACCAAGCAGTCTTCCCATGTAGTTATTACCATTTTGACATCAATGACAACATAGGAACAACCAACACTAACAATCCATATTTCATGCTCATGTTGCAAGGCTTCCAACAATCTCCCACTTTGGAATTGATAGCAACATGCATAACTTTTTTTTTCCAACAACTGAAACTGAATACTTTGAATACTCCCCCTATCAAAACTATTCTTCACAAAATGTTTTTCCTCTGGCTCTCTATCTCTTCATCTCTTCATCTCCCCACCTTTGAAATAAATTAGAAAGGAATGGGCATTTTTATATATGTACATATAAAAAATGTAGTAAAAAAAGGTATGAACACAAAATGGGATTAACCTAAAGAAGAACCTCTAAGACTCTACAAGATAGCCTTCCTTGATGCTTTACCTTCTTCCCATGAACCTTTTGTAGTTACAATGGTCTTTTAAAATAGCTCAAGCTTAATTTAAGACTCTACACCATCTGCTAAAGTATTGGGACTAAGATTGATCTCTGATAACTCACCAATACAACCAATTGCACTAGAAATAGTAGTATGTCTAAGTTTAATCATGTCTCTAAGTTCCACAAACTTTTTGATAACATCTATCCTATGATCCCATAGAGAAAATAATTTATTCTGAAGCTAAACAATACGGGACCACCTCTGATTATCTTTATCTTCTACCAACTTGTATGTATCTGCTTGAGTGCTCAATTGAGACTCACTAAACCTTATCTCATTTCTTATATCTAGTGTACAGCTAGACCAATATAGGAAAAAAGAAAGTATTTTATGTGCCTCTTCTTCACAACCTTGTACACACTCCAATTCCTTCATCACTCAACTATGTGCAATAACACATTTATCTTTGATATCTTCCAAATTTCCTTCATTAGACTTGATTCCAGCAGACACTTCAAGTCCAGAGATGTAAATATTTAAAGAATCAATCATGGCACAAAGATTCTCCACAACAAAAAAAATGAATCAAATTTATCACCGAGAATAACCTTCTGCAATTCTTCCAAATCTCTCTGAATATTTATTATTTCATACTCATGAACTCAAGCTCATTTCCTTCTGCAACTTCTTGCTTAACAACACTCATTCTCTTCTTCCTTGTTCTGGTCACACTACTGGAGGTGCCTTCTACATTGAGATTCTTAGGGATAAAGAATTTTAGCATAGTTATCAACTTCAACCTCTGACACTTCATAGTTCAATTTAGATAGCCAAACTAACCTTGATTCAACTGCTTCCATGTGACAAAAATTTGTAGACACAAGAAAATTTATGCTTCTAGAGTACCTTTCAACCACACTTACTGGAATCCTAAACCTTTTGTTCATCCTCATTTGAAATGTTCCAAAGAATACAACAAGGGTAGACTCTTGTGTATCCAAACTACCAAGATTTATGATGAAGTTCCTAATTTGATAGGAAATAGGCTCTAAATTTGACCATTCTATCCTTCCTATTACCAACAACTCTTTCAAAAAGTAAAAAAGTAAAAAGATAACCAAATTTCCATACCGAAATGTATTCTTCTTATTCTTCTTGATTTTCCTTAAATTCTTCAAAAGATGTATATGAAGTAATTCACACAAGTCATATTCCATACCTCTTTTAACCATATCAACAATAGTATGCACAACAAAAGTAAAAACTATAAGGTCATTGTTAGGGTTACAAACTTTGTGATCGATGACCATAACAACATATCATATTACCAGATCAATAATTGATATTAAATCAATCTCTTTTCCTTCAAGATTCACACCGCTAACCTCAAATATCTCTTTCTCATCCACAAATTTCCACTTGAGAACTAGTCTGGAGGAACAAAAACTAGTTACATCTATAATAGCTTCTCTAGTAATAAAATATGCTTCATCAATCCATAAAGATTCATCATGAATTATGCTCAACACTATTCAAATGTACTTCTTCTCAAACTAAAACAAGGGAACTTTCCTCCAAACATCCAACTTTTTCTCAACTAACACTTTGCAAGCATCATGACTTTCTTTCAATTTACTTTCCCAAAGCATGCTCAATAGAACTGATGACATCTATTCTATCTTACTATAAAAAAATGCATAGATATCTTTTGTCGGAAATCACTCTCGGAGAGATGCAAGATAATGTACCAACAGACTCTTCCGATAGATTCTTCAAATATCTTCTCAAATTAACTTGCACTTTATCCACACTATTCACAACCTTTGGATTATCCATAGCAATAAAAATGAAAGATTGTGCAAACATGAATTCCTCTATAAATTCAACCAAGAAGTGTATAGATATCCTACTTCTAGAGCTCACTTTGAATCCACTTGACCTCTTCTTCAAATCCTAACACTTTGAATTTCCTTCTAAACTTCCTTTGCATTCTTCGACAAAGATACATAAGCCTTTAGAATTATTTGAATTCATTTCTTCCATTCTAAATGATTTTGCAATAAATGCTTCAACTTGCAAGTAGATTGCCTTAAATATTGTGTATTCCTTCATCATTTCGAATTCTATAGATTTTATCCTTCACACATGTGACTGAAAACTTTCTTAATTTGCTTACCACATTATATATACTTCTGTCATGATATGACACAAGTACCAATGAGGGGGTTCATTAGATTTTGTGATGATTGCTCCCTCTTAGCCACTTCTTTTTCTTAGAAATTGATAGGAGTATCTGCACTGGAGGTTGATATAGATAAAACAAATGATTTCAATTCCTTTCTAAAAATCCTTTTCATTTATTTTTTTGCTTCTTTCGGATCAATGATTTGATCATTCTTCTTTGCTGGATAGATATTTTTCTTTCTTCTACTGATATTGCCAGGATGTTTTGGATTGCTATACTTATAGAAAACAATATTCTTCTTCACATTTTCCTTTTATTCAATCCACCAACCTTATATCCATTCTTCTTTCACTTAAAACACTTGCCAGATAAAGAATCATTCATTTTACTTTTGCAGTCCTTTGCTTTATGAGCAAACTTCTTGCAGGAGTAACAAACACCATTGAAAAATAGGTACCTTTTAGCATCATAACACTTTCAGATAGGAGTTTTTTTAGGATTTCTTCTAGGATCCTTGATTTTTCTATATTTGTACCATGTCTTCTTACCAGTAGCTTGCTTCGCTTTAGAACTCTAACCTTCCTCAAACCCTAAACTGCTCTTATCCATTGCCAATCTATGAGAAGTAATCAATTCAACAAGCTTCACTAAGCTTATCTTAAATTTTTCTTCAAAACTTCTTGCCTTTTCCATATCAGATCTCAAAATTTCTGCTTCTTCTTCTAGCTTTAAGCATTCATCCATCTTCCTTTGAATTTCATTTTCCTGACATTCTTTATTTTTTTCTTCTCATCCAATTGTTGTAGCAAGCTATCTAGATAATTTCTTCTCCTTCAACCAATAGATCATATGATTCAATACTTATACTTTGCAACTTTTCAATATACTCATGTGCGTTTATCAACTTGTCCTTTGGATCTTCCATTTCTTCTGAAAATTTAGTTGAGACTACTTCTGAGGGAAATTTTTTCTTATACTCAAATTTCAGGACTTCCCTCAAGCTGTTAGGCTTCCTCTGAGAGAACAAGCTCTGATACCAACTATTAAAATTCTAGAATACTGAGAGGGGGGTGAATTAGTATTCCCTAAAACCATAATAAAATCCAATTAAACATTATTCTAATTCTGAGTGAATCAACAAGAGAGATCATAGAAACAAGTCAATGCAACCATACATAAGAACACCAAGATTTTTATGTGGAAAACCCAAAAAGGGAAAAACCATGATGAGGGTTAACTCACAATATATTATATCCAGATACAAAATATTACATGGCGCACTGCTAGGACTGACTATCCTTAAAAAGGCTCACAACTTGAGTACAAAATATGGCTCATTGCCAAAATATTGAATTGATAGAATGCACCTTCAATGTGCAGGATTCAGTTCAATTGAAGCTTAGAATATGAAGTACTACCTCAAATAGTAATCACTCAACAAAACTGTAGTGATCACAACTGATAAAGCATTTAGGATCTCACACTTTTCTTCTCCTTCACACACACTTCTCACTTGACCTTCTTTCTCTATCACATGCCTCTCTCTATGCACACTTTCATTCCTCAAAACATCTTATATATATACAAGCATATCATGATCATCAATTAGGCCAACACAATATATGATTTAAGCATTATACCAAGTCAACCAACATCCATAAAGCATAACTAGTCTTCATTAATATATTCTATACGCTGAGTCGGCCAAGATTGAAACATAAAATTCTCCAAACCAACAAATAATTCTCTAAGAAAACACCTTTCGGATATGAGAGTACATTAATTTCCCATCATACCACTAGCAAAGAGACTATCAATAAAAAATTCACCATAAGAATATTCACCTTATTAGAATGTAGAGTCTCCCACACAATATGCCATACACAAAACAATAATAAAATATAGAGTTAAACTATGTCAAAGATAACTTTTTGCTCATAAAAAAATATCTCTCAAGATCCAGGATATAGTTGTTTGAATGAGCCAAGAAAACATGGTTAGAGAGAAGAGTCGTATGAGATCATGTGGTGAATTTTGGACTCAAATACCAACACACTGATCCATCACAAAAGGGTATTACTGATAGAGAACAAATTCCAGTAAACCAAGTAGACTTCCCATATAGTTATCACCATGTTGACATCAATGAAAACATAGGAACAACCAATACAAACCATCCAACATACATGCTCATGTTGCAAGGCTTCCAACATAAATGTTTGAATTTCTTCTTAGAAAGTTCATTTAATGGTGAAACTACTTTTTAATCACACCTAAGGAAAACCCTTGTAGCAGGAAAACCCTTCCCTCAATTGAGTCACTTGGTTGAGGGATCTCTCGGGTTTCTTAATTAACTAAGAGTGAAATAGGTCCTAACCCCTAGTTCCATCTCCCAAAATTTGGAACCCTATTTCATTCGGTTCATCCTTGAGGACAAGATTGATGAGGTAATGATTGCTTTGAAAGATATAAGTTCTAAGGTAGCAAAGAATTCCAATGGTTTATCTCAAGATAAACCTAATTATTAGAGGTATGAAAAAATTCATAAGCTTTCATACCAACCTTATAATATAAATTGGCATAATGGTAAACCTATTCAAAAGAACTAGACCTTGATTCCAAAAAAGGAGAATCCTAACCCTCTAAAGATGAATAATGCTAATTTTGTAGAAAATTCTCCTTGGTGTACAACTTTTCAATTACCTCACTCCCCTTAGCAATGTATGGTTGCTCCATCCCTTGAATAACATCATATTTCATATGATGAGTTTGATGATCCACAAAATGAAAATGATGTGAATATTTTGAAAACAAGGCTTAATCTAGCAAGTGATGATTCTTCTTTAGATGAATGAGGTTGAGTGTTGGATATATGTGATAAAAAATATGAGAGTTATAGTTACCATCATAAAATATTTTTTGATGATGAAGAACATGTTGAAAATTTGCACAATGTTGAATTTAAACCTGATATTAGATTGAAAGGGCCATCAAATGAAGAAATGGAAGCATTAATTGTTGCATCTATTTCCCAAGTCAAGAGTAATTATAACTTGAGAAATAAAGTAGTGAATGATGATCAGGGAAAGTCAAGTAGTCTCTTAATAAAAGAAGGTAAATAGGAGATAAAGGATAAATCTCACATTAATTAGTAGGAGATTAAAGGAAAATGCATTCAAAAGACTATAATGTGACAAAGGCTAAGTACTAGAAGGTGATAGTATATAAGAAGAATGAGGATACCAATGATCAACACAAAAATGTCCTAGGGGATAAAATAAAGAGAATTAGTGTTTAGATAATATCTAGTGATCATCTTAGCTATATTCCAAAATACATCCTAGTGGAGATAACATAAATTTGATCTCATCTTATGGCATTAGTTTCTTTTTTAGAAATGATGAGGATAGAGGAACACAAAGAGAAGGTAGTTTCCCTTATCAATGGGGTAGTTATAGGCTCTGATGGAAAAATGGTGGTTACCCAACCTAAAAAAGGAAAAGAAAAATAAAAAAGGGTTGAACTTGATGGTACAATTAATGAAATACCAGATGTATTACTAGGCACTACTTTGGCTACTTGCCCAAAGCAAGACCCATTCTATGTGACTCTACAGGTAAACAATAAATTAGTTATAAATTGCATGATTGATTCAGGGGCATATACCAATGTTATGCCTCTAGAAATTATGAGGGAACTTGGATTGCAAGTGAATGAGAAAATTTGGAATTTTTTGCAATTGATTCTAGGGAAGTTCTAGTAATTGTAATAATGAATGATATGCCTTTCAAGATGTCTGCATTCCATGAAAAGGATTTTGTGATGAATGTAACTATTGTTAACATCCCTCCCTAATATGGTATTCTTTTGTCAAGAAAATGGTCACCAATAATTGGGGAAGCATGCAGTTGGAATTATCTTATGCCATCATCCCTATTAATACCAAGAATGCCAAATTAAATAGAGAAAAAATATCTTCCAATCTAGTTGAAGACTTGCAGTCAAATGAACATGTAATTTTTGTTGATGTGGACATGGAAAAATTCAAAGATGTAAGGTAAAAACCTATAATGATTGGAATTGCACCAATAGATGAGGAAGTAAAGGAACATGCTCAAGGTGATGTCATTTGGACTATGCATTTTGATGAAGCATGTTCAAAGGAAGTATCAAGTGTAGGGGTGATTCTCATATCACCAACAAGTAAGTCTTATAAATACTCATTCTCTTTGAAATTTGAGTGTGCCAATAATGTAGCAGAGTATGAGCCATTGCTATTATGACTTAGCATGGATGTCAAGAATAAGATCAAGAAGCTTAGAGTTTTAGGAGATTATGAGCTAATTGTATCCCAAGTCAAAGAAAAGTATGTGTCAAAGAATAAAATATTGAATTAATGCAAGTCTAATGTTTGGGATACTATTGATATGTTTGATGAATTTTCAATATACTAGGTGGAAAGAGAAAATAATGCAATGCCAATCCTTGCAAATATTTCCTTACTTGATCAAATGGTATTAATTTTTCTAGAATATCTAAGATTGAGGTCCAAATATGGCCATCCATTCTAAACAATTGGCAGAATTGGCAAGTATTCAATAGTGATTTAGATCTATTGAAGGTATTACACTTCATAGATGAATACAATAGCCAAGAGATTGACTTCCAAATTTTTGTAGAAATTATGGGTGATCCCACAATAGTGGTTTACAAGTTTTGGCCAAACTAGACACTAAATTTTTTTTTTTTTAGCTAAATCTTCACTTTCGGGCACCTATAGCGGCTAAACGGTGAGGAATTTGAAGATAATGCAAACAAGAGTTTCGTGAAATTTTGTCTATAGATTCTAAATATATTTTTTTCAAAATTTTTGGAATCATTTTACACTTATTTTTCCATCTCCCTTGAAAACTAGTTTTTTCTTCAGAAAACAACATTTTTAAAAAGTGACACTCACTGTATAATGCATAACTTTTTTTCCATGAAGGATAAAATTCTAATTCTTTCAAATTTAGATTTTTAACTCTGGTATCTAGTGATTCCACTTGGTTAGATAGTTTTTTATTGAATTTTTTTTCTTTAATCAAGTTTCAAAGTCAAACCAATTACAATTCAGACATAACACAACCATATAATGGGTAACTTTTTTGTTTGTATCGAAATTCAATTTTTTTTGGTTGGATCAAGGACTTCAATATTTGGTGCACTCATATTTTTCAATTTTTTTTGATAATATTCTATTTTTCCACATGTGCAAAACAAAGAGCTTGATTTTCGGTGAAAAACCTATGTGTAATAAAACTAAAAAAAAATACATATTAAAACCAAAACATATTAAAATTATATTCATTGGATATCTTGTTATGAGGACTACTTGATTCTAGTTGGGTTTGTGATGTCTCCACCATTTTTCATCTTCAACCCAAGCTCCGAAGTGCAAAAATTTAGATTTTTTTGTGTCTCAAGGGGAGAGTGAGGGATAAGGGGGGTTTGAGTGAACCACCCTTCCGTATTACATTTTGTTTGGTTTTTGGGTGGGAAAGAATTAAATGGGTTCACTCAAACCCTGATTCTTACGAACCCCTAAAATCATTGTTTTTGCCATGGGGTCATTTTTTGTGAGTTTTCCTTCCTCACTTGAATTGTAAACCACTTTTGTGGGTTTACCCTTATTGATGGGAAGGATACCCCCTTTGGGAATGAGGTAATCTAGTTGAAAAAAAATAAAATCTCAGGAATTAGTGGCTTTACAAAGAGTTTTGATAACTTTGATAAGTGTAATGTCAAGCTAAGTTCCACAGAAGAAAAATAATTGGAAGAAGTCAATTTGGGAAGTAAGTATGCACCTAAAATGTTTACATTGGTAAAAATCTCAATCCAAAAATAGAATATTTCTTATTTTCCTCCTTAGGAAATATAAGTATGTCTTTTTTTGGTCATATGATGACCTCAACCTATATAGGGGATTTATTCCAACATGAAATCCCTCTTAAGTCAGATGCTAAATATTTTAGGTAGAAGTAAAGACCTATAAAACCTACACTAGCACCCAAGATGTAGCAATAATTGATGAAACTCAGAGATGGTGGAATCATCAAGCCTATCACACATTCTACTTTGGTCTCAAACTTAGTGCCAGTAAGAAAGAAGAATGGAGATATCAATTTATATGTAATTTTTTTGAACCTGAATGTATCATCTCTTAAAGAAAATTACCCATTGCCAAATAGGGAGGCTATGTTACAAAGGTTACTAGTTTTGAGCTATTATCAATGATGGATAGATTCTTTGGCTATAACTAGGTAAAAAGAAAAAGAATTGGAGAAATATAAAATTGCTTTTACCACTCCATGGGGCATATATGTTTATATTAGAATTCCTTCTAATTTGACTAATGATGGAGCTACTTTTCAAAGAACCATGGATGTAGCATTTGTTTATTTAATTAAAATCATAATGGTAGTGTATCTAGATAATTTGACTCCTATCTCAAAAAGGGAAAAGTATCACTATTATCATCAGGAGAGTCTTATCCAAAGCCATGGAATATGTAATTTCATTGAACCATAAGAAATGTACATTTGGGGTTGTAGAGGGAAAGTTGTTGAGACATATAGTCTCAAATAATGGAATTAGAATCAATCCTAATAGAGTGGAAAATTTTGACAAAATCCCCATTCCTAATTTAACAATAAAATACATTCAATTTTTTTTTTGGTAAATCAACTTTGTTAGAATATTTGTTACAAATTTTGCAGAAACAACAAAGCCCAAATCTAAGATGCTAAATAAAAAAGAATTAGTTGCATTGAGATATGATTGTTCAAGCATTCAACAATATTAAAAGGGCTATCAAGCAAGAACTGGCACTCAAATCACCATATTTTGCAAAGACTTTTCAAATATTTTCTTTTGCATCATTCCATACTATTGTTGCAATTTTTCTACAGAAGAATGATGAGGGTTATGAACAACCCATTGTATTCTTCAGCAAGTTCCTTCAAGGTGTAGAACTAAAAATGATATCATCAAAAAACAAGATTATGCCCTTATTAAAGTTATTATTAATTTTCAATCTTATTTGGTGGGTGTAAAAATAGTAGCTTATGTCCCTAGTATTGTAGTCAATGATATTTTTACTCAACAAGAAGTTTTTGGAAGGAGGTGCAAATGGATCAACAAGATACAAGAATTCAATATATATATATATATATATATATATATCTAGATCACTAAGGTTGTTAGAGGAAAATTACTAGCCAAGTTAACTGATTATCTAACCTTGAGGCTAGTCAAGTTAACCAAGTACAAGAAGATACACTTGTAAAAGAATGTGGCATGCAATATTGTCCTTGGTATAAGGATATCTTGTACTACTTGAAAATAATATTTTTACCAGACCACATGACTGATAATTAGGAAAGAACACTAAAACTACAAGCCATAAAACATGTTATAGTCTAGAATTATTTATATTGGAGGGAGATAGCTAGTGTTACACTTAGATGTTGTGATGAAGAACAATATTTAAGGATTCTTGAAGAAATGGAAAATAGAGTTTATGGAGGAAATTATATGGCTAGGATAAATGCTCACAAGATCCTAACATCTAGATACTGGTGGCCTTCTCTATTCATGGACACATAGAAAATGTTAAGAAAATGTAATTCTTGCCAAAAAACTCTAGTAAGTTGAAATTCTTTGGTGCTTTACCTCTAAGGACACTAAATGTGGAAGGTCCTTTCCAACAATGGGGAATAGAATTTATTGGTGAGTTTAATGAAAAATCTAGTGGTAGTCATAGATGGATTTTAGTTGCTATAGATTACTTCACCAAGTGGGTAGAAGTTATCCCAACCATGAAGGCAACTATTAAAGTTTTAATTGATTTTATCATGGAGAATATTATCATATAGTTTGGGACTCCTATAAATCTAATTATGGACAATGCTATGTGCTTTAGATTAGAGGAGTTTATAGATTTCTATCACAACTATGGATTTTCCATATAATAATCTTCTCTTTACCAACCTCAAGGAAATGGATGAGATGAATCCAATAATAAGAGTTTGATGAAGATCATGAAAAGAGTGATTGAGAAAAATAAAAGATCATGGGACTCAAAGTTAAAGTTGGCATTGCAGGTTGATAGGATAACAATCGAGAATGGCACAAAAAATCCCCTTATGAATTAGTGTACATGTATTGCATGCTAGACTACCAATTAATTTTTTTTACTATTTTATAAGTTCACAAAGGAATAAAAGGAGGATATCAATGATTTCATGATGTCCTAGATAAAACAACATACAAATTTGGATGAATGAAGAAGAAAGGTACAAAGCATAAACCTCAAAAAATAATTTTAGGTCAAATATTTATTTGAAAAGAGGACATCTGACAAAAAAATTTCATAGGAGATATGGTCTTGATGTGGAATGCTCTAATTCAAGACAAGGGTAAACATAGAAAGTTTGAATTCATCTATGAGAATCATGGTGAGAATTCATATTTTGTGAAAAAGTTTGAAACTTTCCATGTTTACCCTTGATAATCATGGTGAGAATTCATATTTTTTGAAAAAGTTGAAAGAAGAGGTTTTGGAATTGCCAATGCATGGAGAATTACTTAAACCCTACTTTTAATAATTAGGAAATATCCATGCATATTGTATTCTAGTGTATAGCTACATAGATTCCCTTAATTTTTATTTTTTGGTTTTGGTTCTGGTCTTCTTTCTTAGAGTTTTTTGGATCCTCACCTTGTTCTTGTAGAACAAGTGTCCCTAACTAGAGCCACTTGTGGAACTTGCAAAATTCTACTTCCCTTGTGGAATTTTGACATTTTAAAATTTTGAAAACTCTTGAATTAGTGCAATGAAGTGTTAGAAATCATGTATTAGGGCCCCTAAAAGATTATCCCCTCTTAAATCCATAACATATATCTAGAACCCTTGAACTTTTTTTATATTCCTTTGTTGAACAATTAATGAAGTTGGACCTCACTTGAGCTATGACCTTTAGGCATTAGTCATGTGTGTTCATTGGCCTTGTCTATTGGGTTACTAATTTTTTCTAGCATTAATTAACTGTTAAGGTCCTAAGCTTATGTATGTGCTTAGTGTGTGGACCCCATCCTTCATTATGCCTTTTCTACACTTTCACATAAAATATTTTTTCTAAGGAGATGATGGCACATGAAATCACATAAGAGGTAAAAGTATCATTTTTATAATAAAATTTAAAGGTTTTCAAGGTGTTTCAAGGAAATTTATGCAAGTGAGTCACACAATGATGGCACATTGTAGGTGGTTAAATAATTTCATGGGTCTATGGGCTCATTAGTGCACATCCTTTCCCACAATATAGATATGTGTAAAAGTGGCCTATGATAGTGATCCTATATGGACTAATTTATTGTTGGCCAAGGATCTATCAGCATATTATTTAGACAGATTGAGTCATTACTCATTATTGATCTTGTACTTCCATCACCAGATCAATAGTTCACATTCAAACTTTATAAATGGATAGTTGGATGATCTACTCTCATTTGAACAAGGATTAATGGCGTAAATTACATATGGTGGCTCAATCTTTACATGGATTTTCTTCATAAATATTACAATTCAATTTAAGAGGTCATTCTGCAAACACATTTATTTGGCATAAAGGAAAATTTGTAGAACTCCACTCTTTCCACACCAAATTAGAGCTTCCAAAATGTCAAGAACAGGTATGCATTTTTTGTTTGATAAATTTTCTAAATTTGTAATCCTTAGGTTCATAATTGAAATTTTTCTAACTTTTTTTTGTCCAAGAGATTTTAAACTCTAAAATTACACATAAAGGACTTTTTGAAAGAAATTTGAAACAAAAAGTCGATTGAAATATCAACCCTCTACCTCCAAGAGACCATTTGATGAAGACGTTATTTCTTAAGTCCCCAGTTCTATAAGAAAACCCATTTGTCCCCATGGCCTTGGTGTGGTTGTTGGCTTAGTTGATAATGCCAAAGAATGTAGTGATGTTGAACTTCCTCTCACTAGGTGGGAATAATTTTTACATTTGTATGGAGATAGGAACTCTAATGATCCCATTTTAAATGTTTATACCTATGACTTGGGAAGGTTGGTGGTCCCTAACATATTCATGAACTTATATTTTGTTAGACATATTACTGTAAATTATATTACAAATGTAAGGTTTATTAGAGCTACAAATGGATGGATTCCATAGTTATCATGGTAGATGGGTGCCTTGTGGGCTCACACATGCTACCAAGGTGTGTGTTGCTTAGGTTGGAATTTTTAAAAGTTATGTGGAAGATGAGTGAAGAAAAATTGCTCATATAAAAGGGAAGAAGAAGGTATCATTTTTCCCATTCTCTACCACATTTTCTTACTTCACTATTACTAGAGAAGGATGTGAGCAACTCTACCCAATGATCTAGGTTTACAAGATGCCTTAAGAGAAGATAATAGCTTGTGATTTAAAGAATTCATTAGCCAAGTCAGGACATGCATCAAGAGATCAACATTCTAGCATCAAATTCACTTTAGTGAGGATGTTTAAGGAATTACAAAGATGGGGAGGTTACTAAAAGAAAGGTAAAATGGGTGGCATTCACCAAAGCGGAGGCTGCCGCAAAAAAAAAAGAATAAATATTATCATGGGTCATTTTATGAGACAAGAGATCCAATTTCTAGGATCCAAATGATCCTAAACAATTTTGATAGAGTTGTTGGTAATGCCCTAGCCTTATAAGAGAGGCCAACATACTAGCCCAAAAAAGAGTCTTTTGTCTATTCTTTTCCTAGAAGGCCTTAAGGTCTTATTATCAAGAAAGCTACTCCATTGATCCCACTACATGTTACACCCCCTTCTCCCCATCATATGTCAGTATTCCCTCCTTATACAATTCATGTCCATTCCTCTGCAAGAGAACAACCCCATAAGAAGTGACTATAGAGGAAGTGAATCAGTAAATGCCTTCTCCCCCAAGGGAAAGCACCATTGGAATCTACCAAAGAAGATGTGGGATAGATGTAACAATGGGTAGGGATGAGGGTAATGAAATCAAAGAATTGGGATGTACACAATTCATCTTAGATGATGAATTTGTGAAGTTAAAGGAATCCAAAGATTTTTTGTGATAGAGAGAAGAGAAGAATTGCATAAAAGACTTGATCGAGGAAAGGTAGGCATAGCTGCTAAACAATATGAGGAGGTTACCAAAAAGGTGATGGAAAATATGAAATTTGATGCAAGAAATATCACCCCTTAAGAGGGGTTGCTATTGCTTCCTAAGTGGGACATTTCTTCAATAATATTTTTTGACACAATAGGAGGATAAGATGAAGAGATTTTCTCTTCAAAGGAACAAGCTCAGTTGGCACTGTCAGGATTAGGGTTCAACCAAAAATGGGAAACCTTTGCAATATGGGATTTGGTCCCAAATACAAATAATCCTCAAGTTGTGAAGGAATCATAGGAAATAAAGGGAGGGTTAGTAGTGAAGAGGATATCAGAAAGCTCTTCCCTTAAGGCTGCCTTACTAATGGTAGATGTTGCTAAATTTAGTGAATCAACTACCAAGTAACTATGAAAAATTATTGAAATATCATCTAGCACTTACTATATAATATAATAAATTAAAGATAAAGGAGGCTCAAGAAACACCTCTTCCATCTGACATGCAAGAAGCAAGTTCCTCTTTAGTAGCACCTTTAGAGGATTTAGTAAAAGAAAATGAGGAACTTAAAGAAAAATTTTAGAAACTAGAGGATAAATTAAAGAATGCTCAAAATGACCAACATGAAGAAAATCTCCATGTTGTGTGTGACATTTAGGGACATTTAATTTTCAATATTTTCAAAAGGTTGGAAAATATTTATAGGGATTATTCCAACCTTGTAAAAACAATTTCCAAGGTGGCTAAATATAAGGAGAGTACTAGGGAGATAATGAATAATGGATTCCTACAATAGCAACTTTGTAGGGTATGCATAAGGGATATGCACATGAAGCTAATCCACCTGAGGATATTTTGATTACATATAGTATGGATATGTTGGCAAGCATATATGGATCAATTGATAGAAAAGGCCAATAGAAGGCTAAAACATTTTGTGAATATAGAAATTAAAATTATATCTTATATGAAAAATGAGAATGTGGAGATGAAGGAGGTCCTTCATTGGAAGTCTCAGTTCAAGGAATTGACCCCCAGTTTTTCATAGTAATAAATTTTGGATAGAGCTCTTCAAAACTTGTATGGAAAAGTTGATTGATATAGAAGATCTCTCATATTCTTTTTGAAAAGAAGACCTATTCATTTTTTTCTAGATATACTTGCTATATGTATAACATTAATCCACTTGCATAATAGTGGTCATCAGAAATGTCATACCAGGTATGGGATCATAAGTATAATCACTTTCTATGTTTATAAATAATTTTGGTATCCAATTTTGTTGACAAAATTTTGGGCTTAAAGTTGTCAACTTTTTTTCATTGAATGACAATGTTGCAATTTTGAAGAGTATAGTCAGAATAAAGTACTTTTGAAATTTGTTGGTACTATACTAGGACAGATCAACAAAACAATGATGGTGATAAAGGAAGGGATAATGTGGAGGATTTGAGTTGTGTTTCAATCTATCTCCACCAACTAGATATAATTGTTGCATGGGATTGCCAAGAATAAATGTTGGAGATGTCATATCATCAACAAGGAGAAATTTTGAAGAAATCAATTCCATCCACTAGTAGTAATGCTCCAAAAGATCTCCAACAACCTTTTCAAGTGGTTTCTCCTTTCATATTTATGTTTTATCCTTTGTAAGTAATGACACCACCTAAGATTTTGTATTTTATGTCTTAAGCGATGGAATGAGTCTTTTTTCTTGTTTCTTCTCTTGTAAAAGAGAATTCTATGCCTCATTTCAAGATTTTGGTTTCTCAATCTCTTGCATCCTTATCTTTGTAGTATTTGTAGTCTTTGTATATAATTAGGGTTTTTTACTCTTAAGCCCTCTAATTTTCAGAGAGGAAATGCAATTTTCCTCTATAATAACTACAAATGAATCAAAATACTCATTGTTTTTTCTCCCATTTCAATGCCAATCTACTACTCTCTCCATATTGTAATACATCCTCTTTTGAATCAATAAATCAAAGATTGTTCATGATTCTCATATCACATTAATTGTTTTGAATGCCAAAATTGTTAGCTTTTGTTCAAGGAAAGGATTAAATCTACTTTTAGTTTATTCATTAAAGATTATGTTATTATAGTAAGGATTTGCAAGTACAGTATTGGTGTTGTCTCTTTGTTGGTTTCTCATTGTAATGTAGTGATGTTATGAGAAGCCATATAGTAAATATATTATAGGAGAAATTTTCTTCATTTCTTGACTTTGCAATGGATAAGGCAATGGCCAAAATGACTCACAAAGCTCAAAACTAAGTAGAATCAAACACAAACAAAATTGAAATTTACTTTTATTCCGTTTTACTATTTTACACTCAATCCACACTATCAAGAAATACAAATAAAATAGAGTGTTTTGAAGATGATTTAGCCAATCAGGCTGACCTTATATAAAATTAGTGTGAAGAATCTATTTAAGCATCATTTTAAGCACTGCTATAAGTTAAATGATGTTATAGGGGAACCCACCTTGGTTTTGTAAAACCTAAAGTGCAAAGGAGACAAGTATAAAATCTATCTCTTGTTCATTGTCCACTAACCTAGGGTTTTTTAGTATAGGATATAAATAACCATTAAAAATCCCTAGAAAAATAGTTGGAAACACTAACAATGACCACAATGAGAACCTTTCAATATAGTTTTTTTGATGCCTGGAACATAAGACATGTCAAGATGGGAGGGATATCCTTTGAAGTTAATGAAGAGGTCATAACACAAGTCATGATTTTGTCATGCAATGGGTAGAAGATGAAAAAGAATAGGAAGATGCAACACTTAGAGAATATACACATGTTTTTCAAAGAAGATGAAACCCCTATTAAGACGCATGTGTACTACAACTATGATAAACTCTCCAACCCATGGTAAAAAGGTATGCTTCATTCTAATGAAATATATCACACTAGAGGGTATTTATAAATATACTACTTTTATCATCTCCCTCTTTTAAACCATTTTAGAAACAAGGTTTGAATTATCTTTCCCTTTTATCTACTATCCTTGCTTAAGCTATTTGTAAAAGAGGCCATTGATATGACTGTAGTAACAGAAAAACTATCCTTTTTCCTTGCTTGATTTGGGAATAATTGTCTTTGAATTAACCTAATTTTTCCTAGGTTTAATGTTGTAATGTGTTGTAACATATTCACATTGATCTTGGGCCCCCTTTTTAATAAAATGTACTTAATTTGTACCCTCTTTTAATTGTTGTAAAGTTTTGTAACACACTTTCACACTTATCTAGGGTCTCCTTAATTAATTGTGGTTAATTAGAGTTAATTGTCCCTTTAATTCAAATTTAAGCCTTATCTCTGATACCTCCCGAAGATCTATCTCAAAATCCATAATTCAAATTACATAACATTTAATTGAGAAAATTGAGGTCCTAGAAATTTGTGCTAGGACCCATTCACCCTAGGTGATGAATGGGTCCTCTCTCTATAGGACCCCCCTTTCTTTGCATATTTCACATGGGTTTTTGATGTACTTTCATTCCCTGAAGGAAAGGTCCTAGAAAATAGTACTAGGACCCATTTTCCCTAGCTGGAGAATGGGTCCTCCATTAATGAGGACCCCCTTTTTAAATTTAATTTTGGTGGGATTTTAATAATTTTTGTTTCCAAATTTGGTGTTAGTTTGAATTATTTGAATTTCAATGTTAATCTCTTAATTTAGCATAAATATGGGGTTAATTCACATTGTTTCTCCTAGCAAGTTCAAGTGATCATAAGAGTATTTTCACAAGAGAATTTCAAGGCAGATTATCAAGAGTTTATTGCAGCAATTCAAGATCATTTCATCATGACAAGGGTTTAGTGCATTCCTACATGTTGTTGAGCTAAGATAGTGGATCTAGCATTGAAGATCTACTTGTAAGCATTGTTTACATCTTATTCAAGGATCAAGATCTAAATTCTTCATGGCCACTACATGTTAGATTGTAGATTTACACTCCAAGACAACATCCAAGGTATCAACATTACATCATTTCATGTTTCATTCTTCAATTATATTATTTCATCATTTGGTTTAATTACCTACAAGGGGTTTGATTTAGGGAAAACCCTATTCACTAAGAATCAACAAGTTTCTCTCCTCTTGAGTGTGTGTTTACAAATTTACAGGTTGAAGATCAAGTGGAGAAGAAGTTTGAAGAAAAATTACAAACATTGTTAAGTTGCAAGATGGACCTTCATAGTACAAGAACAAATAATTGAAGCTAGAAAATTTCTTACAGGTTTTCGAGAGCTGACAATTGGGAATTTGAGAGTGCATACATTGAAGAAAATAACCTAGATCTTAGTTTTAAAAACCCTAACAGGAACCCATTCTCCACTAAAGGCGAATGAGTCCTTTATGCCCTAAAAATAGGCTTCTTGCAGCAAGGTACACACCATTCTAAGCTCTAAAAACTCCCCTCATAGTTGCTATAACAGTTAGGATTAGTTTTTGATTGTTATTCGCATCTTTTGGTTCTCATAATTGCATGATTTGTGTGGAAAAACATAGTGTTTCATTATCTTGATTCATTTCACTTTGATGAACCCTATTTCCCACCTAATCAATGACTACAAAAATCCTAGACAAATAGTCAGTTAGACTCCACTAGGGGCTTATTCTCAGGTTGTATCATTTCCACATTGATCTATGTCCTCCCAAGCCCATTAGAGAATGCTTGGTTGAAGTACCCTTTGTTGTACCTTCTCCTTCTAAAATCCCTCAAGCCATCATAATGATGAACTTGTCAAACCTCCTTCAAAATAAAAGTTGATTACAACTATCAAGCAAGCTACTCCTAGTCAAAAATCAAAGTCCCCAATTATGAAACCAAGCCTTGTAAAACATAGATAGTTTGAGCAAAAAAACCTCTATTATTGGGTTTTTTAAGCTTAAACAAACCCCTCCCAAAATTCTTGGTAAAAGAGCTAACACAATTATGAAGGAATCACCTAAAAAAAGGAAAAGCAACCCATTTCAAACTTCTTCATAGAAGAGCCTACCTTTGAGGAATACATTAGAGATAAAAAATAACTTGAAACAACTACATATATTGACTACTCTAACCCTAGTGTATGGATATCTCATAGATCAACTAGTAAATATGCCCCTAACATAATTGTGGATGAGATTTCCAGTGATAAGTTTGAATAAATTAAGGAGAAAGATGATAGTAGCAATGATGATAATGATGTAGAGGAAGAAAAGGAGGATTTTGATGGCCCAAGCCTATTTCCAAAGTTTAGTACCATGCTCCAATACCTAGAGAAATCCACCCCTGTGAAAAACACAATGAAGACAAATTCCCCAATTGTGAGAATATGTCCTAGGATTTCATGGAACTATCGACTAGGGTTGAAAAATTGGAGAGGAAACTTAATGGACTCTCTTGTTTTACCCTAAAAGTCATTCATCACTCTATTGTCACTCTATGGTTTGTATTGTATAGGAAGAGATAAGAAAGCATAAGAAAACTATTGATCCTAGCCCTAGCCAACAAAAGGAAGATGTTTTTATGTTCCTCATGGAGGACTAGGAAAATCTTCCCAAGTAGGATATTTTTCTTGTTAGTTTTTATTTTTAAATATTTACTCTACTGAGAAATTGTTTTTAGGTTTTTTCTCACTAGTCTTCTATCACTTGTGACACGGGTTTAATTTTTGTTTAAAACTCTCTTCCCTTGGAGGCTTTTGTGTTTGGGCATAACACCCTTTAAATACTACTTTATCAAAAACACAATTCTTTGGTTAGACTTATTATAAATATGATTTCAAAATGACTTTTTTCTTGGATGATTTTAAGTAAATTTTAAGCAATATGACATAAAGGAAGCATACAAAGGTAGGTACAACAAAAATAAAATTTAATATATATTTTTTCATTTCAAGATTATTTCAAATGCATCCATAGTATTTGCAAGGAAACATAGTCTTATGCAAAGGATTTAAATAAAAGCAATCACATTAAAAATAATTCTATAGTACTATTGGACATAAGATTAACTATAGAGATATGGATGAACTTGACCTGGTTAAAAAATTATCATCCTTCAATAACATGGTAGAATGAAAATTTTCATGAACCTCCTCTTCCTTACTTCATCTTAGTGAGTTAAAATAGAGTAGTTTATCTATTCATATTCAATGACACTAAATGAAAGTAAAAATTGAACCTCATGGTTTAATTTAAAATAGAAAAGATGCAGTTTTAGGAATTTCACTAACCTTCTATTTTTAAGTTTATCTCGATGAAATAAAGAGCCATAAATATAATAAATAAAGTGGTACAAAAATCACCTTTTTTTTTTCCACATACTCTGTCTTAAAGCCCACCCATTTTATAATTAAGGTACCTTGCCCATGTACTCTCCTTCCCCTTAATTGAATGATACCATTTACCTTAGAAGCTCATCTTGAAGAATTGCTTCCTCTATCCTCTCCAAAAGTAGAAATATAAAGACTCTTTCTTTCAAGTTTTAAAAATGAAAACATTAAGGTTCTACTATAAGAAAATTAAATAGTTTCCCTTGTATCTCCTTAATTACTAATTTAATTTTATGTCAATGTGGTCATGTATTAATCTAGCTCAAAGAACAATTATCATAAAGCTAAAATTATTGTGAAATTGTTAATTCCAATTTTTTCATGTCTAAAAGGACCGATCATATAGAAAAAAATTTCACCTCCTTCAAGAATAGATGGTTCCAATACAAGAACAAGTGCACATCTAAAATATAGATTTTGAAATGAATTGTTCTAAAGTTTGTATTGTAAAAAGAAATAAAAGAAAGAGATGGCATCATTGATAATGTACTATCATGACTACAAATTAAATAAAATATAATTACACAACATTGAAGATTCTGAATAAACCTTTTGCTTATAATTTTACTATAACCAATATCTCTCCAATATACCTTCTCAACCTTAAGATGGCACCAAAAATTCTATTACTACTATACATTAATATTTCAAAATAAAAGTTGTAACAAATAACAAACCTACCATCTTAAGAGAAGATATTTTACAACGGATTGCTAGTTTGCTTGGCAAGCCTGCTACAATTGCTCAAAGAACCCTTAAAAAAAGGTTATTTCTTTTGCTCAGATCTGTGTGGAGGTAAATTTGAATAATCCCTTTATGGATTCTCTAGAAATTTGTCTTGGTTCTTTGTCTTGGGTTAAGTAGCTTGATTATGAATCCCTTTCTTTTTGTTGTCATATTTTTCATGAGTATGGACATCTTCAGAAGTAATAATCCTAGGATTAATAAAGCTCCTCCTTCTAATACCTCCCCTTTGTCTTCGGTACCAAAATTGTTAAGGAGGATAAAGGTAAATCTTCCATGATGGAGGGTTAATCAGATAAGGATGGCTTTGTGCCTATTAAGCCTTATCATGATCTTCATTTGTTGTTGGTATGGGTTGTGATGTGGTGCAGTGACATGGGTCTGATCATGATCTTCATTTCTCACAGGGTGTGCAGGAACATCTGGTGTCTTTGAATGGTCCTATGTAGGATGATGATGATATTGTTTTGGTAGATTTGGAAAAGAAGGGGCTAGATTCTAGCAAGAGCAAGGGGTATTCTCTAGCCTTTTGGGTGAAAAAACACACCCTTATGAAGGGATCATCTAAGAACACTTCTAAAAGTGGCTGTAAGAAGGATCTTGAGAAGATTAATTGTACTGGAGATTTGTTGGTGGAATTTGGGTCTGTTAAAGCCATTGATGCTCACTTTCCACCATCTCCTCCATGGTTGTTCTATCATGGAATGTAAGGGGGTTGAATAGAACCTCCCATCAAAATGATATTCATGATTTGGTTGTTGTCCATTCTCCAAATATATTTTATGTTTAGGAGACCAAAATTTTAGTTGATTTCATGCTTCAATGTGCTTCTCATATCTAGTATTTTGGTTAGTGTTAATGCATTGGTTCTCAGGGGATCTTTGGGGGTTTAGCTCTTTATTGGTACCCAAGAAAGATTGCTCCACTATGGTGGATTTCTAGTCAGTCTACTATCTCCATGGTTTCCTTTTCTTTGAAAACAAGTGAGACCATTTTGGTTACTAATGATTATGCCTCAACTAATATTCGTGGAAAAACCAGCTTTGGGCTCATATAAGGTATGTTAGATCATGTACTCCATATCTTCCTTAGCTCTTAATTTGTAATGTGGTGTACACAATTATTACTAAATTGATTGCAGAGAGGCTCAAATTTTGTCTTCCTTCTATGATCTCTAAGGAGCAAGGAGGTTTTGTGGTTGGTAGATAGATCCTGAATGGGGTGGTGGTTTCCTCTGAAGTCATTCACTCTATGGCTACCTCTAAGGAGAAATCTATGTTCATCAAGTTGGATATGGCCAAAGCTGATGATAGAGTTAAGTGGCATTTTTTGCAGAGAATTCTCTTAGGCTTTGGTTTTATTCTAGATTGGGTTAGTTGGACTATGATTTGTGTTACCTCTTCCTCTTTTTCTGTTATTATGAATGGAGAACCTTTTGAGATTTTTGGCACTTCCATGGGCCTTTGTTAAGGATCTCTCCCCTTATCTATCAATTATTATGGCTAAGGGTTTGGGCAGATTTCTTAAGTCTTGGGTTTCCTAGCGCATGATCCAAGGTTGGTGTTGGGGCAATGGGTTGTCATAACTCTCTCATCTTCATTTTGTGGATGAAACTACTCTTATGGGGAAGGATCACCTTCAAGAGGTTGTTTCTTTTAGGCGGGATTTGGATATTTACCTTGTTGCTTTGGGTCAGAAATTCAATGAGCACAATTTGTCTATCTACTTTTTTAATACCCCTCAAGCTATTCAGTGGAGGATTGCTAATATTTTGAGGTTTTAGATTGAGTCTCTTCCCTTTGCCTATATAGGAATACCTCTTGTTGTTGGTAGGTAGCCCAGGGCTTCCTGGCAGAATTTGCTTGATAAGCTGCGCAGTAAGGTCACTCATTAGACTCATTGTTGGCTATCTACTGCTACAAAAGTGACTCTTTTGAGGTCTGTTATTTAAGATCTCCCTATTTATAGGTTCTTTTTTCAAGTGGCTACTTTGTATTTCCTAAGGGAATTTGATGCTCTATCACAACAATTTATTTGGAGTGGTAACTTGCAGATGACTAAGTGGAGTCTTGTTAAGTAGGAAACTATTTGCAAGCTGCAAAAAGAGGAAGGCCTTGACTTATGTTTTGTTGTTTTGAATGGGAAAGCTCTTGCAACCAAGTTATATTGGCATTGGTGTACTAGTTAGGATCAAATTTGGGCCTGTATTCTCACCCACAAGTATCTTAAGGATGCTAAATTTTTTGATGTTCCTCATTTCCCTTTAGAAGGAAGGGGATCTATGATTTGGTATACTCTGAAATTGGGGGCTTAGTTGGTTAAGAAGAGGCTATTTTGGATTTTTCATATAGGTTCTTAGGTTCTTTTTTGGTGGGATTCTTGGGATGTTCATCCTCCTATTCTTTCTACTTATGCTCACCTCTAGCCTCTTTGTGAACATTTTATTATTGCAAGTTGGAATATGATTAAGCATTATAAGACTGTTTAGAATCTTGGTCTAGCTGCTAGTCTTAGATGTAATCACTCCTCATATTGGCCGCTAGGAGGGTCAAAGGAGGATAGGAAAGAGCTGGCTTAGATTCTTGCTTCACATGAATGCAATACCTTGGATGGGAAGGATGTCTTGGCATGAAGTAACAATGATTTATCTCGTAAGTGCTCTATTTTAGTAGGTTATGGAGAGTTGGTTGGGAAGATGTTTGGGGATATTGAGATTCCTTGTTGGAAGCACGTGTGGAACAAATTTTCTTGGCTCAAGTGCAAATTTTTTATGTGGCTAGTGGTCCAGAGCTAGTGTCTTACATGGGATAACTTGTGCAAGCAAGGGTTTCAGGGTCCCTTGATGTATGTTTTGTGTTGTAATAGTTAGGAGAGTGTCTCTCATCTCTTCTTCCAATGTCCTTCTCTAGGGATCAATGACACTTATGGTGGGGTGTGTGGAATTAGGTTTGCTGGCATGTCTCTTCTTTGGTTGAGTTCTTTGCCTAGTGGGAGAAGGCCCCTATTAAAACTTCTTTTCTTCAAGTTACTTGGGCTCTTGGACCAACCTTTATTATCTAGTTGGAGAGGAATCATAGGATTTTTCAAGATGTGAAGTTGTTTTTCCAACATTTGTGGTGGAAAATTCTTCATTATTTGTGAAAAACTATTTTGGCTAAGTGTGACTTGGTAGAGGGTGTGGATACAAGAGATGCTACCTATTGCACTCATCTCAACCTTCCTCTTTAGAGTGGTATTGTGTAGGGTGCTAGCTAGATCATGATAAATAGATGTTGACATCCTCTTCAAAAGATAAATAGGGAGGGGCATTTGTGTCCTCCTCAAGGTGTGCTAAAAATCAACATAGATGGTTCTTCTCAGAGAAATCTTGGTCATGCTAGTATTAGGGGTGTTGGGTGAAATAGTTCTGGGACTATTGTATTTATCTTTTTTGTTTATAAGGGTTTGCATACTAATAATGTGATAGAGGCTCTTGCCATTTTATATGCTATGAAGCATGGTTGTGCTCTTGCATGGAGGTAGATCATTTGTGAATCTAATTCTTACGTAGTGGTGACTTTACTAAAGAGGTAGTGGTTAAAGGATGAAAGTTGGCATTTGGTTGTAATTATAAAATAGATTCTTAATCTATGTGCTTCCTTGGTGTACCATAGAAAAATGGATCTTTGGACATTTTCACAGTCATTTAGGTCTTTTTCCCATGAAATTGGCCTATTTTGCTTAGATTTAATGTTGTAATGTAACTTATACATTCACATTAGATCTTGATTATTTAAATTATTAAGACTTTATGATGTCTTGTAAAGGTGTTGTGAAGTGTTGTAACACATTTCTACACTTTTTTAGACTCTTCTTATTATAATTAATCTAAATATTCCCTTTTTTTCCCTTACAAAGTCTTATTTTAAAGTGTTGTAAAGTATTGTAACAGACTTTCATGCTTTTCTAGACTTTTCATCACTAATTACACCTTTCTTATGTTTTATTTGGCCGCTTTATGCACTCACAGGTCATAATTAAGTGTATTTTTGAATGTAAACCCGATAAACATCATTAAATGCACCTTAATTCCCAACACCCAATTGCATACCTTGAGTGGGACCCATTCACCATGGGTGGCAAATGAGTCCTTCTTGGCACAAAATTCAAAATAATTTCAAATTTCTTTTCGGTTTTTATTCATTAAGACCTAAGGTCAACTTGTGATGTTCTATTTTCAGGAAATTAAGGAATAAGTGTGTATAAATAAGTGATTTTCTATCCATTTTAACCCCCATTCACCCATTCATTCAAGTGTTCATTCTTGGAAACAATCTCATTTGAGCATCATAACATCATTCAATCAAGCAATTATAAAGCATCTTGGAGCAACCATTCACATATCTTCAAACTTCAACAACAAGGGTTTGGTGAGTTTATGACACTTGCATGTTATTTGTTCATCATTCCTTTCTTGTTTCATTTCATTATCAAGGGTTTGATTACCAAATTAGGGTTTGACCAAGGCAAACCCCTATAGATACTCTAACCCTTAATCATTTTTCCTCTCTTTACATGTGTTTTTGTAGATCTTGTAGGCATATATGTCAAAGAGATAGGTGTTGAAAAGTGGTCAACAACTCATCAAAGATATTCAAGTCAACAAAGACCTAATTCAAGATTGGATACATCATTTAGCCCATTTTCTGCAGATTTGAATCTGTCAACCCGACAAGTAGACAAGTACAAATATGGACCTATAGAGTTGACTTCAGAATTTGCATATTTTTGTGGGTGGACTAATTTTCCATCTATGGTGAATCGGGCCCACGACCAGGCTAAAGAAAGTGTTTTCTGAGGTTTTTAGTTCCTATCACCCCAAAACCTGTTTCAGCAAAATTTACTAGAAGTAGGACTAATTTGCCATGTGTGGCGAATGAGTCCTAGTGGTCATCAACAATAATTTTTGAAACATTCTAGAACCTTCCAGTATCAACATTATACCTCCAGGTGCACTCCAATCAATCTCATTAAGTTATGTTTTCATTTCTTTATGTTTCTAGTTCATTTTTGCATATCATACTGTGTTTTCAAACACTTCATATTTCTTAGGTTTTGCATAAATAATCAAATCCATTTTATTAGTTTTTTGCATTTAGATCATTGTATTTAGGCATATTTTCATTTCCACCTAGATTTTTGGGGTCTATCTCTCTCCTTTAGGTGAAAAACACTAATAGAGTAAGAGAGTCATAACACCTTCGCCTGAAATCTATGGTTCACTTGGAATCTATTACTTTTTGTCACATTCTTAGAGAATAGAATGGGGTTTTAGATTGTTTGGCCAAAAGGGATTTTGATCATTTGCAGAATTGGAACATTGTGGACAGGGGTCAATTACCTTTGAATTTGTCACAAAATTTGGACCAATTAGTGGAAATTGACAGGGGTGTGTAATGCCCTTGCTTTGTACTACTTTATTTTGGTTTGAATAAAATTTTACCCCTCTTTTAGTTCAAATAACAAACCTGTCAAAACATACATTAACTCCTTTCAACCTTCTTCAAACACATTCATAATTTGAATTTCAATCTTAGCACTCCATATTAGACTTACAATCTTCTCATTTTTAACTTAGCATAATTATTGCTAAGACTACACTGATGCCTTGAATTTAAACTTCAAAACTACTCTTCTAAAAATTTGTTGTAAACAAATAGAAAAAGGATGTGAATGATTAAACAACTCATAAGTGCACTCTAAAACCTCACATCATTAATGATGTGATGTGAGTATACAATAAAAACTTAAGCATTTACTTGGAGATGTACTATCTATAACTACTCGAGAGCTAAAATTATACAAAATATTAGAACTAAATCTTACAATGTTTAGCCTATTAAAATGAAGAATGGAGAATTGAAATACTTTTTTTTTTATCATGAATGTACTATTTTACTGGTTGTTTTAGCCATCTTTGTTATCACTCGGTGATTCCTTCATAATTGTACTCGTGCTATCTTTAGTGTTGTTTTGTACATTTCTTTTGGAGTCCACTCTTTGAACTACATTCTTTTCCTCATTGTATTTTTCTTCATTTCCTCATTGCATTTTTCTCCAAAATGAAGAATTGAAATACTTTGTTTATAGAAGTGGGTAGGAGGATGCATCACTCAAATTTCATATGGAGTCACAGGTTGAAAATAAATCAACAGTATTGACATGCAACCATCACTTTTATCAGTGCTTCCAACTCTTCTACTTCTCTTTCTTCATCTTTAAGCTGTTTCATTTCTTCTTCATACTTGAATGAATTTTTGGAACACTCTCTTGGATCATATCTTTGCTTATTTCTTCTGGATATAGTAGCCTTAAATGTAGATTCAGTCTTGGGAACAGATTCACCAAATTCACTCAACCCAAAGGCAACAAATTTACCAATCAGTGTATCTCTTGTCACATTCATCACTGATATGATTTCTTCAATAACATGAACCTTTGCTTTGTAAGAGGGAGAAAATGATCTGAGCACTTTAGCTACAATTTCTTCCTCTTCCAAGGTACCTCCAGCACATCTAATACCCATCACTAGTTCATTTACTTTTTTCATAAAAGAAGAAATATTTTCATCTTCACCCATCTTCAAATTTTCATACTTTCCTTTCAAAATCTGTAGCTTAGCCATCTTCACATATGCATCTCCCTCATACAAAGTTTCTAGCTTCATACAAATCTCATGAGCTATTTTTTAGACCAATCACATTTGTCATTTCTAAATCTGTCAGAGCACTCAACAAAGCTTCAATAGCCCTAATGTTATTCTCAACCTCTTTAATTTCATTAGGAGTGGAAGGACCATTCTAAGGAATAACATATCTATTCTTTGTAATCTTCTAGAAGGGTTCACCAATACATCTCAAATGGCAGTCCATCTTGACTTTCCACAATGAGTAGTTTGTTCCATCGAATCTAGGACAGTCCTTCTTGTATGATGCCATCTCTGATCACCTAAAGCTTTTAAAATTATTCATAGGAACTTGCTTTGATAGCAATTGTTGGTAAAACAAGGACATATGGCTGAGAGGGGGGGTGAATCAGTTGTCACGGAATACTTAAACTTTTTCAAACTTAACTTTGTCTCAGATCTGATGAAAGAACAATAAACCATAAACAATCAACACATTAGAAGCACAAAGAACACCAAGAATATTTTTGTGGAAACTTTGTTAGGGAAAAACCATGGTGGATGTTAGTCCACAATATTATGCCCTGTTAAAAGTATAATAAAAAATAATGGGAATGCACATACATTCAGGCACACTACCTAGAGCTCACTGCTCAAATACAAGAGGGCTCACTTCCCAAGAATACAAAGCAATTCAGATTAGATCTACAAGGTATGAACTAAGAAAATAGCTTCTACAAAAGCTTGATTACAATTCCAGTAAAGCATAGTAATACTTCTTCACACCGCGCTCTGCAATCGAATGAATAGATCACTATTCGCACACTTGCACTTTCTCTAGCTCTTCCTCACTTCACACACACACTAACCTTTCTCAAACAACCACTCTTATATATCCAAAACCTAGATTTACATCAACAACTTAGTTGGCCAAAATATAAAGCATATTTACAATGTTGGCCCCAAATTTACAAATAAATTTTTAATGCGAATCAAGGGTATGTGCAGGATCATGATGGGCCAAAAAAGTGGCGATATGATGGGTATGTGGCTGATGACTTTTTTTTAACCCAAAATTGATGAAATGAAAGGGTTTTAAAGGATATTCTCAGCTTTCCACCCATATAAATTATGCTTTACTTTGAATTTAATAAATAATTATTATTCATTTTCTATTTGAATTGACTAACGTCCTGATTGATAGGCTGATTGAAAAACATCTATAGCTTTCAAATGGTATCACATTTTTGAATCCGAAACATGTGTCACATTCTATGCTTTGCATACTATAGGATTAAAAAAAAATGAAGCTTTTACCAAGTTAAAGTGGTGAGACATACAAGTTTTTTTTTTCAAAAGTTGTAATAAAAATTTATAATTAATTATTTACTTGGAAAAAATTACAAAAAAATATGCATCACATTTGGACATGAGTCCTCTACTTATATCTAAAATATTATAAAAAATATATTATCATTTTATTGTGGTTAAGGTGGTTAGATAGACTCCTAATTCTTATTTTTTCCCTGAAATTTAAGTACTTCTGCGTTGAAATTTCAAATTTTCACAAAATAGATTTCTTTTTTTTAAAATAAACTTAGTAGTTTAGAAACTACATTCAATTTTCTACATATTCTATTTTTACATATTTTTAAAATAATTTATAGATAACTTATTCAAATTTTTACATCAAGTTGCCTAATTCTGATTTTTCTGAATTTTTTGCCACTTAAGGGCCTATTTTTTCCATGATGATCTTGCACATACCCTCAAACACCGTTGGATAATGCTATGATGCAACCCAAAATAATATCCTTGAGTGCACCAAACATTCAAATTTAAATCTCCAAGGATCCGCAACACGTTACAACCATCATGTCAGCGAAGAACATGAAAACCCAAACACACATGAGAAAAATCTTTGACCACGAGCACACTGATCAACACGGATGTAAAAAAAAGGATAGAGAATGATCTAGAAGCATCCAAAATCAATAAGAACTAACAAAGAGTCATTCACAACAACTGAGATTACTAGAATTACATAAAATTCAATTAGGAGCATTGACAAAAACCACAGAAATACTGTCAAAACACAACTGTCCATAACAGGATCAAATCTTCACGCGGACCTCTAAAAATTTTGGTGGATAAACTAGATACTCTCAGAAATAAAAACTTTAGTCCACAACAACTGATCTTCAATGTACTGAGAAAGACACCTTCGTGACCATCACTATTCCACTGACAATCTACAACTCTTTCTTTAACAATTTTCTCAATATCCTCGACATATACAACCTTCAATACAACAGTTCTAATAGTTTTGACATCAATGACAACCACATCAACAATACAACCACAAAATCCAACATAGTTAACACCATTAATAAAGGAATGTAGGTTGGTTTTTATAGGATTTTGAGTGTTGGTTTGGTAGGCCTAAAGGGTGGATTGAGCTAAAGGTGTTTGTTACAACTAGCACCATTGATGTTTTTCTTGAATATTTTACGATGTTTTTATTGAAATCCTTTGCTTTAACCATTGCCTTGTCGGTAATATGGGGTCGACCACTTGTGCTTGATACCTAATTTATTGCATAAGTATTACACTTCATAGTTTTCAAAATATCTTCCATTGTTTGTGATAATATTCAATGGAATGCCAAAATTAAAAATAATATGGTTGAGGATGAGCTTATAAATTTGGATATCAATAGAAAAACAGAGTGGAATTATTTTAACCCACTTAAGATGGAATACTTGTTACTGGTAATAATTAATTTATGGCCATTGGGGGAGTTGGGATTAATCCCACTGAAATGTAGAAAAATAGGATAGGGGAATTTCCCAAAATGGAAAAGTGGATCCAAAGAAGTAAAAGTGGTCCTACTTCTCTAATCTCATTGGGAAATGAGATCCAAACAATGAAATGACTAACAACCAAAAGGTGAGTCAAATCAATCTATGAATCATAAAATTTTAATTTTTTTGCAAGGGTGGGGGGTGTGAGTCAAATAGAAATTTGGGGAGGAAGATTAAAACTATCAAGTAAACTCCAAAATGCAAGCTATAAAATGAAAATAGAAGACTGTACTCAATACTAATGGAACCAACAATCAAAAGGTAGATTTGGAAAAGGGAGAATGATGTGTAATAGTCATGAAAAGTTCCTTTTTGAAGCTCATTGAGGACTCATTTTTCGTATGGTGAATGGGTCTTGGCCAAGGCTCTGAAAAAATGCTTTTTGTATTCTGTTCTCCTATGTTTGCATTCCCAAATTCCCAATTTTGACTGTTAGACAACTAGAAATAAATCTTGTAGAAGAGTTTCCATCAGATGACAACTTTCCTTGCAACTTTATTCAAATATTCTCTTCAAAGGATCTTCCACCTAAAACATGCAAACAAAAATACAAGGAGAAAAATGTTGTTTTTGGTGATGGAGGGTTTTCCTTGGTCAAACCCTAGACTCCTCATGGGGGGAGACCCCCCCGTACCTCCTATCATCATTAGATAAGTAGCACCTTAAGTCTCAATAGTAACTTATTTAATTACAAGGTTGAGAAATTTTTTCCTAACAATGACAACACTTGTAGCATAATTGCAACAATCTCCCCCTTTGTCATTGATGGCAACATTAGCTCTCAAAAAAACCATCAACAATAAAAGAAATCAACAAAGAATATGAAACAAGAAATACTCCCCTTGACCAAGGAAACTCTTCATAGTCTCATTCTCTTGCTTTTGAACACTCTCTCCCCCTATGGTCTTTAGACCATATTCACTTTTTCACTATTCAACCAAATCTTTCCCAAGAAAATCTAGTTTTCTCTCCAACTTTCTTCTCCTTTGACATCAATCTTTTCCTTGTGTTTTTCAAAAATTTCTCTCTTCCCCTTTGAAATCAATGGCAAAGGGTCATGGACTCATCCAACTCTTTCCCAAATTAAAATATTTATCTCTCCCTCTTTGACAACATTGAAATGGAAACACCTACACTTTTCACACATCATCTGCATTGAATTTTTGTTTCCTATTCCCCCTCTTTGACATCTACATACAACACTTTGACACTACTTGCAACACCAACAAGACACATCACTTTTCTTTTCATTGGATTCAGTCTTTTTCACTCTCCCCTTTAGGGGCACAAAGTATGCTCCATCTAACTATACCAATCAACAACCACTACTACCTACTCCCTTGAGAGGTAGTCTTCAACATCTGTCTAGGACCCAAAATATATCTTTAAATGCTTCTTGGATAGATGCACACACTTATGTATCTAATTGAAATAACCCCTAACTTCTCCCAAAGATAATCAAAAGTATCTTTTAGAAGTGACTTTATAAAGATATCTACAACTTGATCATTTTTAAGATCATGTTATAGCTTCACCTCATTTTTGTTAACTTTCTCCATTAAGAAGTGATACCAGATTGAGATATGTTTTGTTCTTGAATGTATTACCAAATTCTTTGAAATATTGATTACACTTGTATTGTATCACATGATAGAAATAGGTTCATCATATGAAACTCTAATATCCTTCAATGTTTGCTTCATCTATAACACCTATGTACAACATGATGCTACTACAACATATAACTCTACCTCTTTAGTAGATAATTATAATGAATCTTACTTCTTACTCAAGCAAGAAACTAATCTATTTTCAATAATTGATGCACCACCACTTGTACTTCTTTTATCATCTGTACAACCTGCCCAATATGCATATGTATATGCACTTAAGGAGAAATTAGTATCCCTAAGATACCACAGACCAAAGTCCAAAGTGATCTTGAAGTATCTAAATATCCTCTTCACCACTACAACATGAGTTTCTCTGGGATCTTTATGATATCTTTCCCCAATATAGATTGAATGCATAGTATCCAATCTAGTAGCAATTAGATATTGCAATCCACCAATCATTGATCTATATTTTCTTTGATCAACCTTAGGAGATTCATTATTTTTTCTCAACTTGAAAGCAATAACCATATGGGTACACACTAGTTTAGAATCCTCCATTCCAATCTTCTTCAACAATTCCTTGACATATTTTGACTATGAAATAAAAATGCCTTTTTTTGATTGACTGATTTATAAACCAAGGAAGAAATTCATCTTCCCACACATTGACATCTCAATCTCTTTATGAAATTCCTCTAAAAATTTCTTGCACATGCCTTCATTTCCTCCAAAGATAATGTCATCCACATACACTACCACAGTTAGGATTTGTTCTCATTCAACCTTGAAATATAGATTTCTATTTGCAATACCTTTTTTGAATCCTTGTTACAACACCCCCCCTTAGAATGAACTTAGGGAGTAGCTAAAAACCCTAAAAATGAATGCAAGATGATTTTTTCCCACTAGTTTTTCTCCTCTTTCTCATTCATTGCATTTGTACATGGGTACTTGATTAGGCCTTGTTTCCAGGACCCATCTTTTCTTACATGCATCTTTTCTTTAGTGTTTTAGCTACTTCCTAAGTTCATCTTAAGGGGGTGTGTTAGAGCAATAAGTTATTTCACTTAATTAATCTAATCATATTGGTTAATTAATTAAGTCACTTATCACTTTAGTTACTTAATGCTAGCGGTTAATGCTAGTGGTCAGCCTAACCACCAGGCTTAACCCCAAACCCTTTTGGAGGAGTTTTGGTATTTTGGCCATAAATTTTGCATCTGAACTCAGATTTTTGAAAATGAAATATTGTTAGAAAGCTGGTTTTGAGCCCAATCCAGTGGTGTAGGATTTTTTCGGGTTTTTTTGTTATGTTATAGTTTTTCTAGTCAAAGTCATATCATCATTTTTGCACTTCCGAGGGCATATCTTTTGCATACAATCTCATTTTTTCAAATATGAATAGGTGTTGGAAAGCTGATTCAGTGCTCTACATAGATCTAAAGTCAATTTTTAATCATGGAGGAAAATGTGAGCATTGGTTTGTGCATACACTAGGTTTGCATTTTCTTTTTAATTTATGCATGTTTTTCATGTTCTCCTTTTACAATCATGGGTTATTGTAATAAATGAACTTATATAAAGTTCCATAAGGGGGGATTCTTGCATAATAATTTGATTAGAGTGTAGTTGCATTGCATGCACTTTGATCTCATCTTCATATTGATGACAACTCACATGAGTTGTATCTTGATTATGTAGTTTCTTTTGGCCACATCTTGCTCATAGATTGACACATTTTGGTTCGCATCAATTCACATCTCAAATTGAGAGCCTATGGTTAATGATCCTGAATCATATCAAATTCACATCGGGTCACATCTCAGTTTGAGGGCCATTCATTTTATGGTTAATGTTCTTGAATCTTCATGGTACTTGTTCCTATGGATCAGTTTTAGTCATAGTTTGGCATCGACATCGAGATACACATAGCTTCTAGATTCTTTCACCATATCATTCCCTATTATGGGGGGTATCATTTATTCATCTACTGTTGCTTCATAGATTCTAGGGTTGTTCCAATTTGTGAAATTTCTAGTGTTCCATGGAATCGGGTCTACTATTGCATTATCATGATTCCTCTAGAGTCCTTTAGTGACTCTCATATGGTTTCTTGTAAACAAAGGTATCTTTTCTTGCTTTCCAAATTCAAGATTCCAGTGTTCTTCCAATGCTTCTTTGCAGCAGGTCATCTCATTGAGGGGGGGTTTTGTCCCACTAAGTTTTCTCCTCTTTCTCATTCATTGTATTTGTACATGGGTACCTAATCAGGCCTTGTTGTCGGGACTCATCTTTGCTTTCATGCATATTTTCTTTAGTGTTTTAGCTACTTTCTAAGTTCATCTTAAGGGGGTGTTAGAGTAATAAGTTATTTCACTTAATTAATCTAATCATATTGGTTAATTAATTAAGTCACTTATCACTTTACTTACTTAAGCTAAACTTAGGCACAATAATATTTAATTAATTATTAATTATTAAGTGTGCACACTAGGGTTTCTTTTTAGGGTTATGCATACATTGATTTTGTAAAGAAATTCATCTCTTGTATTTACTCAATTCCTAAATATTATTCATTTGCACATCTTCATGCAAATTGCTCTAGCTTTTTCTATCTTTCTCTTGTGGAAGGTATTTTCTAGTTTGCATGTTTGATCTTGGTTTTTAACAAGTACTTATCCAACCCTGCATACTAAGATCTAAGATATTTCTTGAGTCCATATAATTCTTTCTTCAACCTACAAACCATATTAGCATCATTTTATATCTGAAATCCTTCTGCTTGTTGAATGTATACCTTTTCTTTCAACTCACCATTCAAGAATGTAGAATTAACATCCATTTGATATAATTGGAAGTATTTGTTTACTAAAAAGTTCAAAAAATTCTAATGGATTCCATTCTTTCCATTAGAGCAAACGTCTCCTCAAAATCTATTCCTTCTACTTGTGAGTAGCCCTTACACACAAGTCTATCCTTGTTTTTGACAACTTTTCTATCCTCATTTAGTTTGTTCCTGAAGCCCCCTTAGTCCCTATCACATCCTTGTTTTCCGATCTTGGAACCAATTCCCAAGTCTACTTCTTAATCTGTTCCAATTATTCTTTCATAGCCTTGATTGAATTTTTATCTTTGCATGCCTCACTCACTAATTTAGGTTCCAACTCTAAAAGTAAAAAGGAATTTAGTTATTCCTTTTTGATAGTTGTTTTCTTCCTTATCAATATACCTTTTCTCTTTCCTCTAATTATTTGATCTTTATAATAATTATTCTATGCATACTTGGGAGTCTTAGGGATATTTTATAGAGCTTACTCTTCAATTGTCATATCTTTTTCCTTCTCTTCATCCTTTTCTTCTTCACTGCAATGGGATTCTAGATTCATATCCTTCTATCAGTACTAAACTCTGCAATGGTTCTTCATCCACTTTAACAACTTCACTTTCAACATTATCTTTCACCTTTTATTATAGCATTGGAAAGATTTGATTCTTATAGAGTATCCAAGGAAGATTCCTTCATTAGATATTGCATCAAAATTTCCTAAGTTTTCTTTATCTCTTTTGATATAACATTTTCTTCCACAAACTTTGAAATACTTTACAATAGGTAGTTTACCATACCATAACTCATATGGGGTCTTTGAATTGCTCACTCTTTCTTGATCTTTATTAAGAATGTATACTATAGTATGAATTGCTTCTCTCCAATAGACATCTGATAGATTAGCTTCATGTTAACATTTAGGATTGTGCCCTTTAGCTAAGTGTGAAACTCAACAATCTTCTGTAACATGGAAATACCTTCGAGCCTCTGGGTTGTTCATAGCGAATGTGAATCTCTAGATTATGGGCTGGTTCTGCTTCTGATCTCCTAGAAACTAATGGATTTGGTTTGAAAATGATAGAAAGATTACTAAAATAATGGACAAAACTGAAACTAGGAGGTTGTTGGCAACACAAGGGCAAACAACTGAGAGGGGGATGGAGGTGAATTAGTTGTCATAGAAATTATACTTATTAAAATTATTCTCATATTTGATAAATAAACATGAAAGCATAAACCAACACCACATAAAAAACACACAACACCAATATTTTTACGTGGAAACCCTATTAGGGGAAAAACCATGGTGGAGGTTAGTCCACAAGATTATACTCTGTTAAAATTATTACAAATGGGGAATGCACATTCATTCAAGAACACTGCCTAGAGCTCATTGCTCAAATACAAAAGGCTTACTACCAAAAAGAAGACTCACTATCTTAAAGTCACATTTGGATTACATCCAAAAGATTTTGAACTGAGAAAATAGCATCCTCTAATGCCTGATTATAGTTCTGGTTAAACACATAAAGTCTTCTACACACTTTACTTCTACCTTTGAAATATTAGAACATTATTCAAACTTAGCACATAGCATACATCACACACAATGCCTTTAAATGGTATAAAAAATCGATCATATATATCCTCAACCAATGATAACATCAACTACATGTCAACCCAACAAAATATGAAATGTGTACAAACTGTTGCCCCAAAACAATAAATAATTTATCAATGTGAACCAAACAATGTGGGCCAAAACATAGTAAGGACCCAAAAAAAATCCTCAAATTTGAAACACCTTCAAAAAGTATGCCTCGAAGATTTTCAACATGCTACAACCACCATGTCGGCATTGATCATGAAAAATATGAACTCACAGAAGAAAATCACCAATCACGAGCACAATGATCAATGCGGACCAACAACACATATAGAGCACAATCCAAAAACATCCACAAGAATCATGAATCACTACAAAAGCACCAACAACTTAAAATACTAAAATCACATCATCTTCTTTTAGGAACACAAGCTAAATCAACATAACAATTGACATAACACAAATGCTCATAACTCAATCAAATCTTCATGTGAACCTCTGAAACTTCATGTGGATAAACTAGATATACTTGTCAAAAAACCCTTAAATCTACAACCTCTTATCATCAATATACTGACCTAGCCACCATACTAAACTTCACTACATCACCGACAACTTGTATTTATTACAATTTTCTCAATATCCTCGACATATACAACCTTGAAGACATTAATGCCAATAGTGTTGACATCAATGATAACCACATATCAACAATGTCCAACAATCTCCCCCTTTGACATTGATGGAAACACATGATGTAAAAAACACCATCAATGATAATTTCTCTTAGCACTTTCTCCCCCCTCGATTTTGACTCTTTTCTCCTTAACTCTTTCATAGTTTTTCACATGACTCTTCTCCCCCTTTGACATCAATGACAAAGATACACATTATCTTTCTCCACACAAGCTCTGAACCACATTTCTGAACATCCGACTACTCCCCCTAAGTAGCAACAACCACAACATCAATCTAGATCACAAGATATGGCTATGAAATGCATGGACTAATGCAAGTCAATGCATCTTAATTCTGATTAGGAGGGGTATTCACCCCTAGCTTCCCTCTGAGATACTCAAAAGTATCCTTAAATCCAAGCTTCAACAAATACTTGTCCAATCTGGCATACCATGCTCTTGGGGCTTGTTTAAGTTCATACAATGCTTTCTATAACCAACAAGCCATATCTCCCTAATCAGTCAATTGAAATCAATCAGGTTGCTCAATATACACTTCTTCTTCCAGTTCACCATTTAGAAATGCTGACTTGACATCGATCTGATAAACCTTAAAGTTTTTGTAAGTAGCATAAGCAAGAAATAGTCTCATAGCTTCATTCTTAGCAACATGAGAAAAAGCTTCTTCAAAGTCAATTCCTTCCATCTGAGAATATCCTTTACACATAAGTCTTGCTTTGTTTCTAACAACTTCACCTTTCTCATTCAGTTTATTCTGAAAGACCCATTTAGTTCCAATTACATTTTTGTCCTTAGGTCTAGGAACAAGAATCCATGTATCATTCTTCTCAATTTACACTAGTTCTTTCATTGCTTCTACCCAATGTTCATCTTTGCATGCTTCATTGACACTATTAGGCTCAGTCTTTGAGATCAAGCAATATTCTTTTGAAATTATTCTCCTAGTTTGAACACCTTTGTTCTTATCACCTATAATTTCATCTTCTGAATGATTTAGTCTTACATGCCTTGGAGTCTTAGGGTTTTCTTGAACTTCAGGCTATTATGATCTCACTTCTACACTTTCACTAGTTTCTTCCTCTTGATTTTCCTGATTCACCAGAATGATTTGAACTTGATTTAGAGTCTAAAATTTCTTTCCTTTATCTGAATTGTCATTTTGATTGTCTAAATAATATCTATAGGTTCTGGATGGTCTAACTGTGTCTTCATCAACCTTGACATTAACACTTTCAATTACTTTCCTCAATCTCTTATTGTAGCACTGGTAGGATTTAATTTTAGTAGAATAATCAAGAAAGATTCCTTCATCACTTCTAGCATCAAACTTTCCTATATATTCATCTCTTTTGATATAGCATTTACTCCCAAATATTTTGAAGTATGTAATAGTAGGCTTATGACCAAACCATAGCTCATAAGGATTCTTATCAATATCCCCTTTGATATGTACCCGGTTGAGAGTGTAAATGACAGTACTCATAGCTTCTCTCTAGTAGATATGCAGAACATTTCCTTCTAGCATCATAGTCCTAGTAGCTTCTTGAATTTTCATGTTCTTCCTTTCCACAACTCCATTTTTTTGAGGGGTTGATGGGGCAGATAATTGTCCTTTTATCCCATGCTCTTCACAAAAATAATTAAACTCTCTAGAAGTGAATTCACCACCTCTATCTAATTTCTAACATTTAATGTCTAGACATGTCTTTGTCTCAACGATAGCCTTAAAAATATTGAATTTCTCTAGAGCTTCAAATTTTTCCCTTAAGAAACTAATCCACATCAATCTAGAATAATCATCAATAAGTAACATAAAATACCCATCTCCTTGTAAACTTCTAACTCTAGAAGGACTACACAAGTCAGTATGCACAAGTTCCAACACTTCATTCAAACAATGTTGTTTGCTCTGGAATGAAAATCTAGTTTGCTTCCCTAACTGACATTCCTTGCATATAGCATCAATAGTTTTTATCAACTTAGGAAGATCTCTCACTTCCCGAGTAGAGCTTATCTTGATAATATTGTCAAATTTTACATGACACATTCTCCTATGCCAAAACCAACTTTCATCAACTTGAGAAATCAAACAAATTTTAGAGATGCAATCACATTTCTGGAACTCCCCAATATTCTACACTTTCCATCCTTGAATTGAAGATTGTATCCCTTGTCAACCATCTGTCCAACACTTAAGAGATTATGCTTCAAACTGTCCACATATAGAACATCATCAGTATTATGCTTACCATCAAGAGAAATGGATCCTCTACCATAGATTACATTAGAATTTTCATCACCAAATCTTAAAACACCACCATCATACTTTTCCAAGCTCACAAATTCACTTTTATCACCTGTCATGTGATAAGAACATCCACTGCCAATCACCCACTCATATTTTTTTTCAACTCTCATAGCTAGAGATTTCTCCACATTTATGCAACTAGCAGATTAAGTAGGTATTGGATCATTTTCCTTGATAGAAATAAATTCCCATTCATCCTCCCTTAAATTTCCTTTATCAAATTCATCATATGTCATACCTTCATCAACAACATAATAACACTTTGTTTGGAATCTAGGCTTGTTAGGTCTTGGCTTAGGCTCTTTACGGACACCTTGAGGAAAAATGACCTATCTTATTGCAAGAAAACCATTTAAGAGGCAATTTCCCTTTATACTTACCTTCTCCTCTGGCTACCCTCTTGAAAATAAGTGCTTCAAGCTCATCTGGTTTTCTCTCTTCTTCCTCAATCTCTCTCATTTCCTGCTCATACTTGGATATTTTTCTAGAAGAACTTTCTCCCAGATCATATCTCTTCTTATCTTTTCTAGAGATAGTAGCTTTCAATGCAGATTCTGTCTTAGGAAGGGATTCACCAAACTCACTTAACTCAAAAGTAGAAAACTTACCAATCAACATGTCTCTAGTTACATTTGTCATAGTTTGGATCTCCTCAATAGCAACGGCTTTGTGTTTGTATGTAGTAGGCAAGGATTTGAGCACTTTAGCAATAATCTCTGATTCTTCCAATGTTCCACCAACACATCTGATACTACACATAAGTTCATTCACTCTTTGCATAAAAGAAGTGATGTTCTCATCTTCACCCATTCTCAACATTTCATATTTCCCTTTCAGGCTTTGCAACTTAGCAATCTTCACATTAGTATCACCTTCATACAAAGTTTCCAAATTTTTCTAGATATCATAAGTAGTCTTTAGCTCCATTACATTTTTCATCTCAGAATCAGTCAGAGCACTCAACAATGCTTCCTTAGCCGTAATATTGTACTTGAATTCCTTAATCTCACATGTAGTAGAAGGACCATTCTATGGGATGATATACCTATTATTTGTAATTGTCTAGTAAGGTTCACCAATGCATCTTAGATGACACTCAAAGAAAATAATTAGTTCCATCAAATCTTGGACTATCCTTCTTATATGTCGCCACCCCAGATCACTTCAAGTGGTCAATCTTCTCTAGAGGAACTTGCTTTGATACCAATTGTTGGCAACACAAGGGTAGACAATTGTGAGGGGGGGTGAATTAGGGTTCATAAAAATTATACTTATTAAACTTATTCTCAGATCTGATAAATCAACATGAAAGCATAAACCATCACCACATCAAAAACACACATAGTTTACCAAGATTTTTATGTGCAAAACCTGTTAGGGGAAAAACCACGGTGGAGGTTAGTCCACAAGATTATACTTTGTTAAAAGTATTAAAAATGGAGAATGCACATGCATTCAAGCACATTGCCTAGAGCTCACTGCTCAAATACAAAAGGATTACTGCCCAAAAGAAGACTCATTGTCTTACAGTCACATTCAGATTACATCCAAAAGATTTTGAACTAAGAAAATATCATCTTCTAATGCCTGATTACAATTTCGGTTAAGCACATAAACTCTTCTTCACACTTTACTTTTGCCTTCGAAAGATTAGAATGTTATTCACACTTATCACATATCATACATCACACACCATGCCTTCAAATGGTATAAACAATTGATCATATATATCTGCAACCAAGGATAACATCAACTACATGCTGGCCCAACAAAATATGAAATGTGTACAAAATGTCGACCCAAAACAATAAACAATTTATCAATGTGGACCAAACAATGTCAGGCGAAACATAGTATGGACCCAAAACAACATCCTCAAATATGAAACACCTTGAAAAATTATGCCTCGAAGATCCACAACATGCTACAATCACCCTATCGGCCATGATCATGAAAAACATGAACTCACAGAAGAAAATCACCAATCACAAGCACAACGATCAATGCAGACCAACAAGATAGATAGAGCATTATCTACAAACATCCAAAAGCATCATGAATCACTACAAAAGCATCCAAAATAACTCAAATTACTAGAATCACATCACCTTCTTTCAAGAACACTAGCTAAAACAACAAAACAACTATCAGAACATGGATACTCATAACTCTATCAAATATTCATGCAAACCTTTGAAACTTCATGTGTATAAACTAGATATACTTGTAAAAAAACCCTTAAATCCACAACCTCTTATCATCAATATGTTGAGCTAGCCACCATACTAAACTTCACTGCATCACCAACAACTTGCAACTTATTTTATTACAATTTTCTCAATATCCTCGACATATACAACCTTGAAGACATTGATGCCTATAGTGTTGACATCAATGACAACCACATATCAACAATATCCAATAGAGGTGATGCACCTAAATGATCTAATGAAAACTAATGCAGCCTTTACTTATAACTTTGAATCAAAATATTTCTAGTTATGAGATTCACAGTTCATACTTTTCCTAAAATCAAAAGTATTTCATATGAAGGATCTAACTTTGAGTTATATTTGAAGGTAAAATGGGTTTACACATCAGATTTCACTTAAAATTGATTTAACACAACATATGACTTGATTTAATAAGACAAACATTCAAATTGTGCTACTTAGATGATGAAGAAGACAAAGGACTCACATGAATCATAGTGAAATCTTTAAGAACATACATCCATAAGGTAATCAGAAAGTTCCAAAAAGAGATCAATAACTATTTTCTTTATTGATTTCAAAGAAAAATTTTCTTCTACATGAAGATAATCTATGTTACAATAATCTCTCTCAACTCATAATGAGTAGGGGAATCAAGAACCAACCTCAACAATGAGAAGAGTTTGCAATATATTCTAAAAGGAGGCCAAAAGGATCTTTAGTTGACTGGAATAGATGCTTTAGTTATCTCCCTTAATCTATGCATGTGAAAGATCTTTTCTTTGTCTTGCAAACTTGAAAACCATGAAAATGGGTCTTCAAAAGTGGAGCAAACTCACCTTGAATCATGGTCAACCCATGTGGGACTCCAAAATTGATGCAAACTAAGCTTTATGCCTTAAAATTTTCCCTAATTGGTGGCTCAAATCAATGAGATCTCCAAAACACTTTAGTTTGACTTGAAGTCAAAAATAGAACTCCCTCTTCTATCTTTGCATGATTTTGAGACAAGGATAAAGTGTGAATAAATAATAAAGATAATCACTTGATTACTTTACTTCTTGTTATGTGAAAATTTATCCATCCATTTACATGAAAAATATTAAGATAATTTATAAAACATTATCCTTAATATTTTTTTACAAATTTAATTTTTGTTTTTATCTTCACACAAAATTAGAAGAGGTTCACATCATTCACTAAGCAAATTTTGACCATATCCTAACATTAATCATTGTGTATTTTATAAAATAAAAGTGAAATAAATCAATTGGGTTGGCTAGAAATTAGGGCTTCATTGATGAACCCTAAAAGTATACCCTAAGTTCAACTCACATGCTCATTTTTTATTATTTCATTTGCTCTGCTTGTAACACCATGTTGTGTTGCTAGGGTTTGAAGGTTTGGAAGATTCTTCTACATAGGGTATTTTCTTGCACAAGTTCAATTGAGACAACATACTGGTAAGTTGTTTCTTGTTGGAAACACAAAGATTTCTTCATTTCTCTGAAAGAAAATATTGTCTATGCTCTTAAAGTGACAAAAAAATGATGAAAATGTGTTATTTTGTGTTTTTTTTCCCTTGAAATCTCATATTTTCAGCATATGTGACTCCTCTTCTGATATTTCTTATTATTCTTGAAAAAACAATGAAAATCCTTTGTTCTTAGGGTTTCTTGGAAGCATTACTACGGGATTTCACAACTATTTTTTAATATGGAAAGCTCATTTTTATATGACTATCCTTATGGCCTTTTCTTTGACATTCCCTTTGTGTAATCATTTGGTGTGGAATATTTTACTTTATGGCTATCCTCTACGTGCTTTTACAGTTATAAATCTATTAATGTCCCCTTCCAATGCCTTTTCATAGTCATTCTTGGTGTGCTACATGACTGCCCCAAACATTATCCTTAAGGTTATGAGCCTCTTGAATTTTAGCTACCGATATGACCTCTTATCAATCATCTCACTGTCCTAGAATGGTGAAGTTTTCTCTCAAACAAAAAATTGGGTTTTTGTAAAATTTAATGGGGTTTTTATCTAACTAATTCCTAATTTCTCTCAAAAAATCATGAAAACCCAATTTGTGGTTTTCTAGATATGACTGTCACTGTCATGAATGTCCTCTAATGATGAGAACACTACCCTTGCATTTCTATTGTGTCTTCTTTGACTAATTTCTTTGTTCATCTTATTTTTCATTCCATATCTATTGCTTGAAAATTAAAACATAGTTTATATCCTAAACTTCAACCACCATGTCATCTTATATTAAAGATGCATGACTTGTGTATATAACTTGTAGTCATGGCAGTCCTTGAGAGGCTACTCTTTGAATGGTTCTTTTCATTTGACCTCATGTCATGACACGAATTCCATACATTATCACTTTCATAGAGATTCATTCTATGAGGTCCATTGAACATAATAGTGACTCTTTACTATGTCTTTTTTAAAGACTTCCATATTACATATCTTGCTTCACTATCAAGGTCATTTTATAAAATTTTCAAGTTTATTCTCTTACTATGACTTCTTCTTGATCTATTATTTTGATTAGAAGCAACTACTTCTAGTCTTTATTTCATTAAAGATCTCCTAGGCATGTCATGACACTGTGCCATAACTGTCACCTATGAACAACTTCCAACAATGTAAGTTATGAATGAACAAAATAGAGGAAGATCTGTTACACTTATAGGCACCATCCTTTATCCATATGGTGATGATTTGCTTAAGGACATGACTCTCATTCTTTAGATGTTGCTCCCTTAACACTTGCTTCACCCTTTTGACTTGGTAATTTCATGATTGTCTTACAATGAACTCTATCTTGAAATATCTGGAGAAGACTTCTTTCATTTCATACACTACTACTATTGCTCCTTTGAGCATGTTGTGATCAACTCTTGTGGGAGCTACATTTCCTCCACATGCTGTAATAATTATCATAAGTTATCATGTAGCTATCTCGCAATGGTTCTTGAATTGTAATTGCACATTCAACAAAATGTTAGAAAAACTAAGAAGGCCAAAGCTTCTTATGATGATTGGATGATTATTTTATTCATTGAATCATCATGATGCTGATGTATATGATCTTGTGATTCTTTTATCTCTAAATTCTTGATATGATGCTTAATAAGAAACAGATTGAATGAGTGTTTTTTAAGAGTGTTGCAATCCTGAGCTCAAAGATGTTTCCATATTACATAGGATTGCTGAGTTTCACACTTAGCTAAAGGGCACAATCCTACATGTTAACACTTACTTCATCATTGTCCTAGTAGCTTATTGAAATATTCTATTCTTAATCTCCATAACTCCATTTTGCTAAGCAATTCTAGGAGCTGACAAATTTCGTTTTATTCCATGATCTTCACAAAAAAATTTAAAATCATTGGAGGTGAACTTTCCACCTCTATCAAAGCTTAAGAACTTGATTTTCAAATCCATTTCATTCTCCACCATAGACTTAAATGCTTTGAAATTATCTAGGATTTCTAATTTTTCTTTAAGAAATGTAACCCAAGTCAATCTAGAATAATCATCAATCAATAGCATGAAATGCATGTCACCACTTGAGCTTCTTATTTTGGAAGTTCCACACAATTTTGTATGCACCAACTCCAAAGGACCTATAGAATACCATTCCTTTGTGTTGAACCTCTTCTTTGTTTTCTTTCCAAACTGACATTCCTTACATGTTGCATTGATAGGCTTTATAATCTTTAGCAAATCACTCATAGCATTAGTAGAACTAATCTTCACTAGGCTATCAAAATTAATGTGACCCATTCTTCTATGCCATAAATAACTTTCATTAATTTGAGATATAAAGAACTTTGCACTAGTACCTTTGAGTTGATAAACATTACCTTTTGTCCTTGTTCCTACAACAACTGAAGTACCAGATTTTCCTTTTTTGATTTCACAACCACCATCCTGAAACACAAGATTATATCCTTTACTAAACCCCTATCCTACACTTGGAAGATTATGTCAAAGACCCTTGACATAAAGAACACCATCTATGTTATTATTGTCATTAAAAATAATTAAACATTTTCCAAAAAATATTAGTAGATATATCATCACAAAACTTAGAAAGAACACCATCATAACTTTGAAGTTTAACAAACTTACTCTTATCACCAATCATATGATTTGAGCATCCACCATTAATGATTTGGTAATTAATGTCTCCTCTTGCATGAAAAATAGTCAGCATAGTTCCTTCAATGTTATGACCTATTATTGAAGTACTTACCTTCACACATCTTTCAATATTAGCAAAATTAGTTCCAAGTTTTAGAGCCATGAGAAAACATTCATCAATGTCTTCATAAGGATAGTCAATTTCTTCTTCATCAGATACACCATTGTTTCTTTCAACATTATAACTCTTCTTAACAAATTTTCCTTTATGATCTTCAGGTTTGTCATTTGCAACTTTGATTGGACATTTAGAAGTATAATGACCTACTTTTCCAAAATTGAATCATTTAAAGGGTAACTTACCTTTGTATTTTCCAATGCCCTTTTTCAATATCCTTAAAAAATTTGCTTCTACCTCATCAAGATCATCCAAATTTGATTCATCATCCTTCTATTCTTTGTAGAGATTAAAGGTGGTTTATTTATTTGTAGCATCTTGACCAAACTCTCCCAATTCATAATAAATTAAAGCACCAAACATTTGATGTCTAGAATAATTATCCAAATTTTGAGCTTCCTCAATAGTAGAAACTTTAGTGCAATAAGTTTTAGGAAGATTTCTTAGTAATTTTTTCACAACTTTTCTTTCTTCTAGCTTACCAGCAAGACCATTAATGGCATTAACAACTTCACCCACTCTGAGCATGTAAGTAGTAATATCTTCATCTTCATACATACTTAGGGTTTCCAATTTGGATTTTTAGTTCTACATCTTTGCTTGTTTGACATTATTATATCCTTCATAAATTCTCTCTATCTTTGTCCAAAAATCTCTAGTAGATTTCAGACTTATCACCTTTCCAAGTTCAAAATCAAAGAGGCCCCTTAGGATAGCATTCCTTTCTTTATCATTGCTCTCATATTCCTTGATTTCATCATCACTTGTTGGAACAAAAATAGGCATAGTGTATCCTTTTTCAATTGACTATAAAACACCAAATCCAAGAGAGACTAGAAAGGACTCCATCCTATCTTTCCAATAAGCATCTTTTGTTCCATAAAACATAGGATATTTGACATCCTTCATGTGCACCATCCAGATCTACCTCAAATAGTTAAGCTTTCTCCAAGGAAGCATAGTTCTTATATCAATTGTAGACACACATGAAAATTAAGAGGGGGGTGAATTAGTTGTATACTTCAAAAAATTCAATCCCTCCATATGTTTTCACACCCTTATCAACCATTAAACCCTTAACATGCATTAGTAGAATGTAAACAATTGAAACAATAATGCAAACACAGAAACACAAAAACACCAAATTTATGTGGAAAACCCAAGAAGGGAAAAACCACGGTGAGGATTAGCTCAAATATATATGAATTACAACATGAAATGCAATTAGGCTCGCTACCAAGGGCTCACTACCCAAAAAAAAGAAGAAAGGATCACTATCGATTGACTCACTACCAAGAAGAAAGAAGATAAAAGAAGATTGTTACAAAGAGATTCACTATCTAAATGAAATAGGAGAAATTCACCATGAAAACCTTATGCCATCTACAACCTTTGGCTCACTACTTTTAGTAACTTCAAGTGCACTGCAACTATAGGCCCTTCTGCTCACTGCTTTAGAGTCATAGGCATTAATATCACACTCAAATCACCACACTTAATCAAATTCACATCTTTCACACACCTTCTATAGATCCACACTCATCTACAGAAATTTACCTTGCTTATATACCATCCACAACCTAACCAATCTCAATTAGGTCAGCCTTAAAGAAACATATGCACCTAAAACATGCAACACCAAAATAGGTTAGCAATAAACACCTCTGCTGTGGAAAGAAGTGAAGGATGAAAATGCCAAGGATTAACTAGGACCCAAATCCACATCACCATGCTACTCAACACATTTACAATCCATGAGATGCCTCCACAAATAACACTAGCACACTAGGTTGGCCAAACTTGAACTAACACTACAAGCAACCATATAGAGGCTTATCTAGGTCATCCAGAAAACACAACAACACTTCAGAACATCCACATAAAATCTCAAAATATTCTAGAATCATCAAATATATTGCAACTCTACCATAACCACTTGAAATTGAGAACATCATTGTTTTGTTCAACCATACACATTGCCACAAAACACAACTCACTAACCAACCTTGCAGAACACCTCAACACCTAAACCCTGAAGGGATGGAAGTTACAAATAATATGAACACATTCCCAAATCTGAAAGGAAAGAAACCTTACTATAGAGACATGTAGAGCAATCTCATTTCTCCCAAACATCCTTCTTCATAGATAGATAAATTTTCAAATACAACTTTCATTGTAGAATGAACCAGAACCTAAAAATTTGGATATATAACCTTTGAACACCTTTGATCATCATATACAAACCACACAAGCATATCTTCAACCATGAAGACATGTAGAGCACAAAACTAAAATCACCTCTGTTACACTGGACACTCTTTCATTCAAATTTTCTCAAAAGAAGTTGGAAACCAAGTGAAATTACTACAACTACAACTCTTATCCATGAAGACATCAATGACAACAGTGATGAAAACACCACAACACCTTCTAGCACAAAAACTTGACAACAATATCCCCAACTATGACAACACAAGTATTCTTCAAAAAATTACAACAAACAGTCTTGACATATAGTTGACATAAATGACCAACACCTACAACATGATTGCAACACTTCTTGGTTACTTTCTACTCATTTATAATGAGTTCCTCTTGGTTATCTGGCATACTTATGCATTATTTCACTTTTACAATTATAACTAGCATCAAGCCTCATATTTAATAGAAAATAATTTTATTACCTCATATCTCTCATTGACATGTTGTGTGATCTATTTGCTTCATGTGTGAATGATTACTTGTTTTTACATATTGCATGTTGTGTAAATTTTGGATGCAAGAATTGATTGTGGATTTTGTTCACTTCTAGTGTTTGTTAACCCTTACCTTCATCTTTTATAGGATTCTATGAATTAAAGATATGTGTATGTTCTTTGAAATTTCTATTGTTTCTATGTATTATGGTGAGCAAGGAAAAAACCAATCTAAGCATTGGTCCATCACCCCTTTCCATTTCAACATTTATCCTTTTATTTTTCCCCAAAAATTAATAGGATAGGATTAATTTTTAGTTTTAATCAAGTGTTTGAGCTGTAGTAGCACTTTTTACCTAGTTTAGAGAGGCAACCTACCCTTAATTAGGAGGTTTGACTTAATTCAAAAAGGTCCCATGCCTTGAAATAATTTCCATGTTTCACTAACTAGTTGATTTCATTCATTCAACAAACAGTGCAATTTAGATTGACAAAATTAATTATTTTAAGTTTTTTGTATTATGTATATTTTGAACAATAGGATTATAGAGAGAGAGGTAGTAGTACTATTGCTTTGCCAATCCCATTACATTAGTATCCACAGCTTTCATGATACCATCACATATTCAACCTATATCAAGGTATAATGTCATTAAACAAATAAATACACTAAGAAAATAAAAAAGGATATTCCATCCACATGTAGTTGTATCTTCCACTTGGTATCACCATTAGCCACTATAAAAAAGGCTCCTCTAGTTGTATCTTCCAAAGTGGTACCATATCTTGTGCATATTGTTGAAGCCTATCTGAGCATAGAGAATCCAAGTTCCACTACCAAAAAACCCTTACTTTCCATGTCCGCCTATAAAGTGCCCACATACCCTGCCAAAAAAGGTTCAAGTCCTTAAAAACTAATACTTGCATAACATTAGCTATTGATTCCTCACAACCTACTAGATTTTTCATTCCCAATAGGGCCTTTTTTACTTCTATTTCTTCCTTCTTGAAGTCTTCAAGCCTTAACATAGGTGGAGGATTTTCCATTTGTGCCTCTTTTGCCACCTTATCATTGAATTCCTTTTGAAAGATCTCTAAAGCTTGAAGAAAGACATCAATACTGGGTTTCCCTATTTGTAAAGTATGTCCAACTTTGACCTCCCTCATGGTTATTTTAATGATGCCACCCTCCAACAATTTGAGGAAATTGAAATTTGAGAATTTCACTGTCAAAGTGACTTGCAGAACAATTTTATGAATGATGAACTTCTTCGTGAAGACTCAGTAAGTACCCTCAAGTCCCCTTTAAATATTTCATCATTTCTTGATCTCCAAATGTACCAAAGAATTTTTATAGAGACACAAGACCAAAACAAAGTTTTCTCTTTTCCAAATTTGTTATTCTTGAATAAAATAGTTATATCCATTCTGAGAGTGCCACTATTAGTCCAAATATCTAGTTTATTACAAAACAAATTCCATACTTCTTTTGCATATATATATTCAAAGAAAATATGAGGTATTGATTTAGGAACCCTACACAATCTGCGAATTTCATTTTATTAGTATTGCTTTTGTATGGTAACCTATGGAAAATCAAAAGCCACCTAAAATATGAATTTTTCCACTCAATTATTTTTTCCCATTTGTTGGAGAGAATTTTGGACCATTCGGTGTTATCCATGTTCATATTCCATTTTTTTTAAGTAATCATAGATTTCCTGTTGTTTGGAAAGTGTACTATAGATAGCCTTTGCATTGAGGTTCACAATGTTGGAGCCATTAGTCAATTAGAAATCTTTGTACTGCTCAATATTGTCTTTAGTACTAATTGGCCATTTTAGGCCATTACATGCTTCTCTTACCATTGTATATGTCCTCCATTGGGTAGCATGTATGTGAAACCCAGAATTTAGTTGTTCCCAATCTTTTAGCTAACCATTGTTCAAGATGTGAGTGAAATATTTCATACCTTTGTTTTTCCAAGCCTTAGCTGAGCACCTCTGTAAGAGAGCCAGGGGTTTGTTATTATGTTTGAGATTCCACGAAATAGACCTACATAAATATACCAATTTTCTCTATAGGTACTGAGCATTACAAATGAACCCTTTGACCACTGAACCTTTTGGGGTTATAGGGTGAGGACAAAAAAGGAGGTCACTAAAGGGGAGGTTTTTCCAACTTTTCCCATTCTTTGGGGATGCCCTTTGAACATTATTCCTAACTAAGACTTTCCAAGGTTCATTTCCATCTAGAGCTTTGAAGATCCATTTAGAAGCTTATGCAATGCCCTAAATCTTCAAGTCCTTAATCCCAAGCCCACCCATCAATTTTCTTACACAATACCAATTCCATTTGACCGCATGCCTCTTTTTACATCCTTTTCCATCTAACCAAAGGAACCCTCATATTATTTTTTGGATATCATCTAATTTGGTAGCTAATAAAAATCCACATTGAGGCGAAATACAAGCTATAGGAGGGGTGGACCTTTTGATAGACTTGTACTCTTCTTGCCATTGTGAGATAGTTCTTGTTCCATTTCTTCAGCTTCCTCTCTATTTTTCTTTTAATCTATTCCTACATATATTTTAGGTTCGGGCTCACCTCAAATGGTATTCCAAATATCTTATTTGTTGGTGAGGTCCCCCCATTGAATACCAAATTTTCCTATCCAATATGGGGGCCTATCATGCCATCCTAAAAAAGATTGATTTTGTGAGAGAAATTTTTGCACCTGAAGTAGTAGAGAAGATGTTCAGTTTTCTCATTAGATGAGATATAAATATTATCTTCTTCTAGCAAGGGGAATAGAGTTGTATCATATGCAAATTGGGCATTCAATAATTCATCATTGTTTGGAAATGCAATGCCTCTAACCTTTAGAGAGAGCATGTTTGTTCTAAGAACATAGTATAGTGCATTTGATGCAATTAAAAATAGTGTAGGGGAAAGTGGACAACCCTTCCTAAATGATCTTTCAAGAGTAAATTACTTAGTAAGGGACCCATTTACATCTACCTGAGCCACTTCATCTTTGAACAAGGTGACAACCATGCTGCAAAAGTTTTGTGGAAATCCAAAATCTTCAAGAATGAGTCTGATGAAGGACCATTCAACCCTATCATATGCTTTTTCAAAGTCCAGTGATAGGATAACAACTTCCTGCTTGGTGTTTTTGGCCCATTCTAAAGCTTTCTAACTAGTAAGGAGATTTTCAAAAATATATCTTCCCTTGATGAAGCATGATTGGGTTGTACTGATGAGTTTGGGAAGCACATTAGTAAGTCTTCTTACTAAAATTTTGGCAAGTATCTTATATGAGATGTTTAACAATGTTATGGGTCTCTAATTTTTTACTTGAGTCTTGTCACCTTCCTTCAAGAGCAACTTAATAATGCCTTTATTGATGTCCCTCCCCAAGAAGCCCATCTGCAATGCCTCGTATAGTAAAAAGAGGTCCTCCATAATCCAGCCTTTGAAGGTCTTGTAGAATTATACTGGGAGACCATCAGCACCTGGGGTTTTATCATTCTACATGGAGTTAATTTCTTTTTTTATTTCCTCTTTGGATACCTCATGACCCAACTTTTCCACCTAATTTCCTTCTAGTTTCCTTGGAATGATATCTCTGATTAACTTCCTTGTACTATCCTAGCCCCTTTCATCATTCACAAATGAGAAAAGGCCCTTGTAAAAGAGATAAAATTGATTTTTGTTTACCTCTTGGTCACTAGAAGCTTCTTCTCCTACTTGAATCTATTCTATGTGTTCTTTGAAACTCTTCTCTCTCAATAGGTTAAAGAAAAAATTTTAACCTTTATCACCATTTTCTAGCCAGTTAGTCCTGGATCTGACCTTCAACCCCTGCATTCTTTTTTTTGGCAGCCTTCTCATGGATTCCTTGGATAAGACCATATTATTGCTTAGGTCCTCATTCCCAGGGTCTTTCTAGAGCCCTGCTTCAACTTGTAACAAATTTTCTTGCAAATTCCCTCCACCCTCCTGTTGTCCATTGCTTTTTTCTTACCAACGATATGAAATAATGCTTTCCACCCTTTGAAACATTCATATTCCATCTTTCTATGGCACTTGTATTCTTGTATAAGCCATTATTTAGCATTCTGAGGGTTTTAATGGCATCACAATAGTCATTATCTTGCAACAATTTTGTATTAAGTAGAAAACTCCCACCCTTTCTCTTCATAGTCCCAGGACCCTTGCTGAGTGAGATCCTTATTTTTATCAGGTGATGGTTAGAGAGAGTGTATGGGTGAACATCCACTTTGCACCCATCCTTGAGAGGTTCAAGGATGAATTAATCTCTGTTTAAGTAAAACCTATCCAATCTGCACTAGATCCTTCTATTACCCTTCTGTGCGTTGCACTAGGTGTACAAAATGCTGGGGAAGTCCTTTTTTGTCCTTCCCGTGGATCTAGTTGATATGAGTTTGTTTTTCATTTTCAACTAGAAGTACTTCTCATTTCCTTTCCACTCCATATCAATCCCACCCAGCTTGTCTTCTTGGTTTTCAATCATGTTAAAGTCCCCCCCAAGGATCTAGGGGAGGTTGTCTAGCTTACTTAGCCATTTCCAGATATTAATCCTTTTTCCATACTCATTTGGAGCATAGATTGAGAAAATTCCAAATGAGAGGTCTCCCTTTTTCAATAATACCCAAGCAACATGGTTGCAATGGGAGACCCCTTGCCCGATCATATGTTGCCCCCAATCCTTGGAGAGGATGATTGCAACGTGGTATGAATGAGAGAAATATGGAAATTGGCAGTGGGAATCTCGTACGCAACCACTGTTTGAAATAAAATCGACAACTGTAGTACTACATATGAATCAAACATGTGCTAGCTTATTCAATAAAAAAATTCAATGGTCTACCTATTTTTCCTTTAAATTTAAAATACTCACTTGTTTTCTAAATGCTAGTACAATGGTGAGTCCGAAATGAATTTGGAAAATGTAAATGAAAAGAATAATATATTGAAAAATAGCATATTCTTGTATGTTTGGTTTATAGTTCAGTTTTTATTTTCATTTATTCTATCTTTCTTTACAATAATATTTATAAATATATATTTTATTCTAATCTCAATATTATCAAATGTTCTAATTTCATTTTTTTTGTATTCGCTTTTAAAAATTTACTCATCATTTCTAGATTGCCACTTATTCTTATGGTTCATTCTCATATACATGAAAACAAACACAAAATGTAAAGATTCATTCAAATTAGATACCATTGTCATCATTCTTCTATCATTGATTTTAGAGTTCAATACTTCTATCTATTGCATTAATTTTTTAGTTATTTATGTATGCAATAGTCTAATTCAAAGAAGGAAATGAATAAAAATCACAAGCTTCCTACACAAAACTATAACACATATCAAATAGAGTATACAAATATAATCTAAATAAAAACATGAATCAAATAAAAGTTACAATGAAAATCCACTACAAAAGTATGATTTATTCCAATAATGATTGTGATGTGGATGCTCTTTTGTGCAAAAATTGCCTATTTTGATATCATGTAGTTAACATAAAATGGATGTATGAAATGCATAAGATGGTATGCTAATTTATATATATCTTTGGGTAGATGATATAGGTTTGATGAGAAGATCAATGATGGAGAATGAATGAGAATAATTTCCAAGGATTGATAAGAGGATGAAGATTCATGATGGTTTTTTTGGAAAGTAAAGGTGTGGTGTATTTACTAAAAATAGTAAATTGTTGCAACCATAGAAATGTGGTGGAAAAATTAATTTAGGGGCTGCTTTATTATTGGATTTTGGTGGATATAATGTAGGATTTAATTAAATAATAAATTATTTCATTATTTTAGTCATATGAGGTAAAAAATAAGATAATTAAATAATAGTAAAGACAAAGCTATATGAGAAGATGTGTTGTACTGATGGATAAAATTTATTCGAGAGAAATCATATTGGGATGGTGTATACCCATGTATAGAGAAAAAATCATGGATGAGGATTGGATGTGTTGATTGGATGAGATGATGCTATATATCATGGTTATAAATTATTTGTGGGGATATCTCACAAGGATTTAATGTAGCTATAATGACAATATTTTTGGATAGATGATTAATGAATGAAAGGAAGACAAAAATGGGTGAAGGATGAATTTTTTCAAAGTATCTTTGTGTAAAACAAGTAACATATTATATGCTATAACATTAGTTATATACACCATGATGTAATCAATCACAATTATGGTACACCACATGCATATGGATTGACACAAAAATTAAAAAGCTAGGAATAGCATAGTAATCCAAATGGTAAATTGTTGAGGCTTTCCATCATATGAAGGATGAGAGTGATCATCAAAATGTGATGAATGGAGCAGTACGACTATAGGAAATATGTAAAAAAAACATAATTAGACAATTTATAAAAAATATAGCAAGAAATGAGTTGTTATCTAGTGACTTGTTGAATCCAAGGGCATATTAGATGATGAGTGGAAGGGGATGATGGGGGGATGGAGGGGGGAAGTGGGAGATTATAAACAATGATCAAAACATAGTGTAAGGACCTAAAGGGATGTAATGTGATGATATATTGTGGTAAAAATTACTTGTCTTAATAAGGATATATATGGTAACCATTCCCTGGGAAATGTTAGCAAGGGGATGCCCCCATTTGAGTGTAAATTAAAGGAAATGGTGTAATTCATAATGAATGATGATAAAAATGAAATGTAAGGAATATAGTGAGGTAAGTGAATGGATGGGGGATATGTGGGTAGGAATAAAAATAAAATGGAGTCTCAATAGGTGAGAAATCCAACAAAGGAGGATGGGATGAGTAGATTATGCATGCAGAGGGGATAATGGAAAGGGATAGAATCAATGATGAAAGAACAAGAAAAATTGACGGATAGGGAGCTTGAGAAAATTATATAAGGTAATGGGGATGAACATATGGGTGAATTGTGGTGAACGAGAAAGTGTAGAGTGCTCCATGCTCATAGACTAAAGTGGTTTCATGCTACACATGATATTTTTTAACATGTTTTCATCATGGTAATTTCCCAAGGCAACACAAGAAGTGTCTTTTACCATTGGATGAATTTATTTTTGTTTGCAATTATTTAATTTTTTGGTTGATTTCTATTTTTTTAGATCATATAGTTCATGTCCATTTGGAGTAGCTAGCTTGTATTCTCTAGATCAAAACTTTGTTATGATGAGATAGGGGCCCAACCAATTTTCCTCAAAATTACCTTTCTTCTTTATTCCTTTTAGTGGTATTTTTTGGTTATCTTTAAGAAAAAGGTCTCTAACCTCAAACTCTCTAGTTTGGATGAATTTTTCATAGCTATGATATAAGCTATGGTGGTATGCTTTGAGGTGGTGAAGAGAAGTGAATCAGTGCTCATAAATGAGTTGAAGCTCATGTAGCCATTCTATTTATTAATTGTCCTATGAAATGAGATTGCACAAAGAGACACATAAGGAAGGTAGCTTGGCATTGAGAAGGAATGATTTATTTTGTTGGAAAAACAAGGAAAAATGACTGAGAGTGGGGGTGAATCAGTTGTTGCAAAATACTTAAATTTTTTCAAACTTAACTTAACTTTTTCTTAGATCTAATGAAAGAACAATCAATCAATCAATAAACCATAAACAATCAACACATCAGAAGCACAAAGAACACCAAAGATTTTTTTTACATGGAAACCCTGTTAGGGGAAAAACCATGGTGGATGTTACTCCACAATATTATACCCTATTACAAGTATAATGAAAAATAATGGGAATGCACATGCATTCAGGCACACTGCCTAGATCTCACTGCTCAAATACAAGAGGGTTCACTACCCAAGAATACAAAGCAACTAAGATTAGATCTGCAGGGTATGAAATGAGAAAATAGCTTTTGAAAAAGCTTGATCATAGTTCCAGTTAAGCACAATAATACTTCTTCACAATTCGCTCAAATTTCTTCACACTCTGCTATGTAATCAAATGAATAGATCACTATTAGCACACTTGCACTTTCTTTGGCTCTTCCTCACTTCACACACACACTAACTTTGCATAAACAACCACTCTTATATATTTGCAACCTAGATTTACATCAACAACTTCGTCGACCAAAATATAAAACATATTTACAATCTTAGCCCCAAGTTTACAAATAAATTTTTAATGTAAATCAAACACCGTCAGCTAATATTATGATGCAACCCAAAACAATATCCTTGAGTGCACCAAACATTCATATTTAAATCTCCAAGGATTCGTAACATGTTACAACCATCATGTTGGCCAAGAACATGAAAATCCAAACACACACAAGAAAAATCTTCGACCACGAGCACACTAATGAACACAGGCATAAAACAAGGATCTAGAGAATGTTCTAGAAGAATCTGAAAGAAACAAGAACTAACAAAGAGGCATCCACAACAACTAAGATTACCAGGATTACATAAACCTCAATCAGGAGCACTAATAGAAACCACAAAATACTGTCAAAACACAATTTTCCATAACATGATCAAATCTTCACACGAACATCTAAAATTTCTATAGATAGACTAGATACTCTCAACAATAAACCCTTTAGTCCACAACAACTGATCTTCAATGTATTGGGAAAGACACCTTCATGACCATCACTATTTCACTAGAAACCTGCAACTCTTTCTTTAACAATTTTCTCAATATCCTCGACATATAAAACCTTCAATACAAGAATGCTAATAGTCTTAACATCAATGACAAACATATATCAAAAATACAACCATAGCATCCAACAATCTCCCCCTTTGGCATTGATGACAACACATGATGTGAAAAATACCATCAACACAACTACACTTACTCCCCCTTAGATTGTGACTCCTTCCCCTAATTTCTCTTCTCCCCAAAAATATTTTTCACATTGATCTTCCCCCCCTTTGACATCAATGACAAAAATAAGCATTAACTTCCCACATACAAGCTTTGAACCACATATCTGCACATTTGACTACTCCCCCTAAGTAGCAACTGCATAAACATCAATCTAGATCAGAATATAGCTTTGAAGCATATGGATTGATGTAAGAAAATGCATCTTTAGTTCATATTAGGAGGGGTAATCACCCCTAGCATCCCTCTAAGATACTCAAAAGTATCCTTTGGTAATGGATTAGTGAAGATGTCTACAACCTATTCTTTGGTAGGCACATACTCTAATCTAACTTCTTTCTCACTCACTTTCTCCCTCAAGAAATGAAACTTGATTGATATATGCTTGGTATTAGAGTGTAGCACCAGATTCTTCAATATGCTAATTGCACTTGAGTTATCATAGTATATGGAAATAGGATCATCATATACTACTTTGATATCTTTCAGCATTTGTTTCATCCACATCACTTGAGTACAGTTATTTGCAACAACAATATACTCTGCCTCAATAGTAGATAGAGAAATGGAATTTTGATTTTTACTCATCCAAGACACTAGCTTCTTTCCTAGGAAGAAAGAATCACCACTAGTACTTTTTCTATCATCTGCATCTCCTACCCAATCCACAATAGTATATGCACTCAAAGTAATATCACCATCCTTAGGGTAGCAAAGCCCAAAATCAGTTGTTCCTTTTAGATACCTAAAAATTCTCTTTACAACAGTCACATGAGATTCTTTTAGATCAACCTAAAATATAGCAACCATACATACAACATTCATAATGTCTAGTCTGGTTTGAGTTAAATAGAGCAATCCACCAATCATTGACCTTTATCTTGTTTGATTTCCCTTAGGAGAATATTCATTCTGTGTTAACTTGCATCCGGTTACCATGGGAGTACCAATAGGCTTTGAGTCTTCCATGCCAAACTTCTTCAATAGGTCTTTCATATATTTAGATTAATATATGGAAATTCCATTATCTAATTGAGTAACTTGTAATCCTAGAAATAACTTCATCTCTCCAATCTTACTCATTTCAAATTCACTCTTCATTTCAGCAACAAACTTCATACTTAGATTATCATCTCCTCCAAAAATAATGTCATGAACAAAGACTTCAATAATCAACTCTTTGTCATGATCCAATTTGAAATACAGGTTGTTGTCAATAGTACCTTTATTGAATCCAAGATTCAATAAGTATTTATCCAGTCTAGCATACCAGGCTCTAAGAGCTTTCTTGAGTCCATATAGAGCTTTCTTCAATCGACAAACCATGTCTTCCTTGTCAGTCAGTTGAAATACATTTGGTTGTTCAACATATACCTCTTCTTCCAATTCACCATTCAAAAAAGTTGACTTCACATCCATTTGATAAAATTTATAGTTCTTATATGCAGCATAAGCAAGAAATAATCTTACAACTTCAATTCTAGGAACGAGGGGAGATGTTTCTTCAAAATCAATGCCTTCCATTTGTGAATACCCTTTACATACTAGTTTTGCTTTATTTCAGATTACTTCACCTTGTTCATTCAACTTATTCCAAAAAACCCATTTAGTACCAATCTTTATCTTTAGGTCTAGGAACAAGAATCCATGTATCATTTTTTCCAATCGGCATCTGTTCTTCCTTCATAGCTTCCATCCAGTGTTCATCATTACAAGCTTCATTGACATATTTAGGCTCAATCTTGGAAATCAGACAATACTCTTCTACAATCTTTCTTCTAGTTTGCACACCTTTATTCTTGTCTCCTATAATTTGATTTTTAAATTTTTTTAGCTTTACATACCTTGGAACCTTAGGATTCTCTCAAACTTTTTGTTCTTCTATTCTTTCTTCTACACTTGCACTTGTCTCTCCTTCTTGACTTTCTTGATTTACGAGAACAATTTGAAGTTGATTATGTGTTTGAGCATTCTTCCCTTTGTCTTTACTGTCTTCCTTGTAGAAGTTGAAAAACTAACTTCACAGTCCCCAAGAATCCCCTACAAACAATCACCTATCACATGCCATAGATATTTAGAACAAAACAAGAGATGTTTTGTAAACCCTTAGAGAAAAGATTGTTCAAGCAAAAAACAACAATAATGGTTATTGAAAGTAATTGTTTTACAAATAATACAAAATCCTTCAAAAGGAAATGATGCAATAAAGCAAGACCCTAATCTTATCTTGAGCAAAAAGACAGCTCAATAAGATAAGGATAATAACCTATAACTTAGGAATTAAATATGCCTAAGTAAGCTTATGCTAAAGTGTAATTAAATAATTAATTACACCAACACCCCCCCATAAGTGCGACTTAGGGAGAAGCAAATTATTATGCAAGAGATGAGTCCTGACAACAAGGCCTGATCAGGTACTCATTTACAAATGCAATGATGAGGTAGAGAAGGAAAACCCAATGGGATAAAACCCCCCCTACAATGAGATGACTACTGAAAAGAAGCACTAGAAGAATATTGTGGAGTAACATTGGAACTGCAATCCAGCAAGCAAGGAAAGATACTTCTGTTTACAAGAAACTAAAAATAGAATCATAATGTGATAGCAGACCTGATGCCATGAAACACTGTAAAACTCACAAACTGGAACAACTCTGGAATCTGTGAAGCAACAATAGATGAAAAAGATGCCCCCCCATCATAAGAGGGAATGATATGATGAAAAAATCTAGAAGTTGTGTGTCTCTCGATGCCGATGCCAAACTGTAACTAAAATTGCTCCATGAGAACGAGTACCATCAAGATTTTAGAACATTAATTGTATACACCTAAAAATGGTCACATCACAATAGTCTAGTAATTAATTGAATATTTTTTAATATTTAATTAAATCTCTGAATTCAATCTACATATAAATAAATTATCTAAATAATTTATTTATATTGTTCATTCTTTCATTTCAATTAAATAAATAAGTTTATTTAATCACTTTTCTTATATATTTCTTAAATTAATTAAATAAACATTATGATTTATTTATATTAATTATCATATAATCTTGGCTTGAATATTTTATTCAAATAAAGTTTAAGTATTCTTCTATTCTAAAAATTCTTCCAAATTTCATTCACAATTAAATATTCTAAATATTTAATTAATTCTTCCAAAGTCTATTCACAATTAAATATTCCAAACATTTAATTGAGTTTTCTATAGCTCTAAAATCAAATATTTCAAAAATGTTTTAAATCCTCAAACCTACATAACACACATAAATTAAATAAATTTATTTATTTAATTTGGTTTATTTGCAACAAACGTGAAACAACTTCAAAATAGAAAATCAATAAATTTGTCTATTTTTGAGCAAAGTTGTTCCTGTGGGTTGAAGACAAACCTCCATTCTTCTCTCCAACCTCCCAACATCTTCCATCTTCCTCTCAACCTCTCAATCTTTCACCTTTCAAAATTACTAGACAATCTCACAGCCATTGATCTTTGCTAGCCAGGCTCTTGCCTATAAAAATCTATAAAAAGGACTGTCGGGTCTTTGAAAAAAAAGGAAGAAGCTTGCATACAGGAAAACTATAGTCAATCAACCTTCCAACATCCATAGCCTCTAGAATCATATCACAACATAGCTTAGCATATTAGCAATCCATATCATGGCCTATCATCCTCATATCATATTTTCAAAATCATCAATAATCCACAACCCTTGTGCATATTCTTATACCAACATTTCACTCCACCAGCATATAGGATAGAGAAGTATCCTCTCTCTTTGCAAACTCGTTCTGCAGGTTGCCATTTTGAGAAGCTTTGCTTATACAATTTGAGAGCAGCAACTTCAAATGAATCACTAGAGATAGAGGACAATGGAATGATTATGAAGAAGCTCTGTTTGATTTCTTTGATTTCATTTTATTTAGCTTTCTTTAGTTTAATGTTGCATTGGTGTGCTTTTGTCATCCTGTTTTGATAGTAACATTCCCACACACATTTTTGGTGCCCACCATGGGGCTCTTGCCCCAATTTTAACATCTTTTCGCATGTTTTTCTGACAGGTTACATCTGGAAGAGCGTATTAGTGCATTAAACATGCTTCAACATAGATCATACCCAGTTTAGTGCTCTTTTACTCTGTTTTAGCACTCTTTAACTCTATTTTAGCGCTCATTACAGGTTCTACAATGCCCTTTAAGGATTATATAGTGCCCTTTAAATATTCCACAGTTCCCTTTACTGATTCTGTAGTGCCCTTTAATGGTCTTATAGCGCCCTTTACTAATCCTGTAGTGCTATTTAATATTTTCATAGAGCATTTCTATTTTAGTGCTCTTGATGTCTGTTTTAGTGCATTTCTTTATCTTAGCATAGAATTTGTAAGTCTGTAACTATAATCTATGACTTAGGTAAAATTTGACTAGATTTAACGCAACTGTGGTGAGTAAGAGCATTAAAAAAATGAACCAATCCTAGGATAGTCAGTTAATTCAAAAAAAATGAAGCAATCCTAGGATAGTCACCTCATTTTCTATTTTGGACTAAAAAGAACTCCATGTCTTTGTGAAGCAATATCTTCACCTAGCATAGAAAACTATTTATTTGGGCTTAAAATTGAACTCTTGCTTGCTATGATTAAATGGTGATAGGCCTATGCTCTCCCCTTAATTGGGTGATCAAAATGCCAGACTCATCTATTCTATTTCATGCAATTTTAAGCTTTGTTAAAACCTTTTAGAAGGCCTGCCATAGTGGGAAAAAGTACTCACCCTACAGGAACGACCTAAGTGGGAACAACTAAAGCCAAGTTTTCCAACCCACTTTAATCAAATGCAGATGGTTGATGAAAATCCCATTCGATGGTAGTGTGCAAGATAACCATCCCCAAAACCTTTGTTCTAAAGGTTGGGAGGTTTCCTGAGGGAGTTTATTATTGCCGCATCAAATGAAAACCCTTACTACAAACTTAGTGTAGTATCTAGCTGAAGTCAGTTTCTGAACATCATAATAATCACAGTGCATGGTGTTGATGTGTTTTTTATGCACTTCTCAACACAGGCAGTGCATAGGTGCACTACCTCTCTTGAAAGACAATCTTCCATAATCAAATTGCAGAACACTATCCCAAGGTCTCTAATGTTAGGTCTTGACAGTGCTTGAAATATCTCAATTGTTTGATGTGATTTGCTGGAATCACAAGGCAGTTTTATGGATGAGTTACAAAGCATGGGAAGTTGGGTTCACAAATGTAGTTTCAAAGTACTGGAAGTGAATGAACAGTGGTTGTCCACTTAAAACAACAAGTTGAAACTCATCAAATTGATCTAATTTGGCTTCATGGTGATGCTTTGGATCCTACTCTAACCAAGGATTAAAAGAAACAACCAAAGGAGAAGGGTTAAGAAAGTTGTTCTAATCCTAAACTGAGAATGAACAGTAACAATGGTGGCTACTATAGTAGATAGGCTTCCTAAACTAAGTTTTGCTTGACAAAGAGAAACCTATAGCTACACAAAACTAGTACAATTTTCTAAGGTCTGCTGATTTTCAAATTACACATACACATCATGAACATGCAATTGAACTAGATTGCAGCAATGATAGAAAGAAGCCTAGGCTAACTTTGCACAACAGCTTGTCATCAACAAGTGCTAAAAGTATGGGCTGGAAGCTCATCAAATACTATAACAACAACACCATCATGACAACCATTCAAGAAACTAATACTAAAACTAACATGGAAGGAAAAACCATGCATGCAAGATGAGCAAAATCAAAAAGAACATCCATAAAATCATGCAATGCTATCTTCTATTGCTAAAAATGCTTTTTACAATAGCTCTCCAACCCTTACAAATGAGGGGCAAGCCCCTATTTATATTTTTCCAAAGCCCAAATGAATGGCTAGGATTGAATTACATCGAATGGCCCATATTTGATTTATAATAGGTTTTCACCTACCCCCCATTATCTAGCAATTTAAAATACATTCCTTGTCTTTTCTCTATTTTGTCATCTAGTGCCAGTCATTGTATAGTAATTTCATCATTTATCTGATTTTCCTTTTCACTGTAGCTGAAACTACCTGAAAGTTGTCTTTTTCTTGATGTGCTTGCAGTGTTCTTCCTTTTATCAAACAATCCCGTCAATGATTGGCATCAATGGATTGGTTGCCTTTGATTCAGACGGATAGCTACCTCATGCCTTCTTCAAGACCACCCTCTTGCATTTTTGTCACTGACTTCCTTGGCACAAGCCTTCTTTTAATGCTAGCTCTATTGATGGGTGCTACGAGGAAAGGTGGGCATGAAATGAATGGTGATAGGAGCTATGTGCATTCCTTACACAACTTTCTTGATGGGTCTCTTGATAGATTGACAATAAGCTCCTTTAATCTTGCGTATATGAAACATTTTAAGTGATTTCATACAAAAAAAAAGGAAAACATTAGTCAAATCTTGCAAAAACCTCGTTAGATTCATCCATACATCATCAAAAGATCATAATATTCATATTTGGGACTCATTTGGATCAAAAACATCAATGCAGGCCCAAGGGGGTGGGCAACAAACAAGGGACAACAAACCTGAAGGGAAGTTCCTGGACCTCACAAAATATAGCAAAACTAATATTTTTCAATTATAGCACATGGGAAAAGGGGAAGGAAGTGTGCCCAGAAAACATCCTTAAAATTGGACTCATTTTACAAAAACTGGAAGCTCAAAATGGCCACGGAGGGGTCGGGCTCTGAAGGCCAGGTCGCCGGGGGCCGATGGATGCTCAAAATGACTGTGGAGGGACGAAGTCGACGAAATGGCCACAGAGAGATGGAATCTCAGAAACGGCCATGGAGGCTCTGGAGGTGGGGCCACCGGGGCTCCACAGATGTTCCAAAATAGCCAAAGGGGGATGAAGCTCCAAAACCACTGAAACTTAACCGAATGTTGATGAAACCTTGACAATTCATTTAAGCACCACAAACACATCTCAAATCCACCAAAAAGTTGTCCCAAAAATAAAAATTGTGGAAACCGGACCAACAGGGTCCACGGATGTTCAAAACAACCAAAGAGGGACAGAGTCCTGGAAACAGCCACGGAGGGGCCAGGCTTCGGAGGCCGGGTCGCCGAGGCTCCATGGATGTTCAAAACAGCCAAAGAGGGATGGAGTCCCAAAAATAGCCACGCAGGGGTCGGGATCTAGAGGCTAGGCTATCGGGGCTCCACGGATGTTCAAAATGGCCAAAGAGGGATGAAGCTCTGAAAATGACCACGGAGGGGCCAGGCTTTGGAGGCCAGGCCACCGGGGCTCCACAAATGTTCAAAACAGCCAAAGAGGGATGAAGCTCTAAAACCACTGAAACTTAACCGAACATTAATGAAACTTTGGCAGTTCATTTAAGCACCTCAAACACATCCTAGATCCACCAAAAAGTTACCCACAAAGTAAAAAATGTGGAACTGGAGAAATGGCCATGGAGGGGTCGGGCTCTGAAGGCTGGGCCGTCGGGGATCCACGAATGTTCAAAACAACCAAAGAGGGATGAAGCTCTGAAACCACTGAAACTTAACCGAACATTGATGAAACTTTGGCAATTCATTTAAGCACCTTAAACACATCCCAGATCCACCAAAAAGTTGCCCACAAAGTCAACAATGTGGAAACCGGAGAGGCGGGGGTCTAGGGATGTTTCCAAATAGCCAAAGAGGAAGCGAATTCTAGAGGGAAAGCTCTGAAACCACCGAGACTTTATGAAACATTAATGAAACTTTGGCAACTCATTTAGGGACCCCAAACACATCCCAAATCCACCAAGAAGTTAGCCCCAAAGTTAAAGATGTGAAAACTGGACCGGTAGGGGTCCACAGATGTTTCCAAACAGTAGGAACAAGACAAAAGGCAGAAAGGGGACGGGCGACCTTATTTCTCCGCAGATTTGAATACCCTAAGCAGGTGAATTTGGTAAGGGGAATTTGATCGTTTGATGGCACATGACCGATTTGGGCTTGGAAAATGGGGCACACAAAACAAGACATGAGCAAAGTATCTTATTGGGAGCAAAAAAAGGGGGTCCTTGCCTATAGTGGAGCGTGTGTGCAAAACATGCACAACAAATGGCAACTCGCCGGGGAAATTCTCCAGAGCATTTTGATGAAAAACTAGAATCACAAACCTAGAATCTCTAGTTCTGACCTTCATGCTAGCGCAAACAAACCAGATGCCCAACCAAAGGATCAAAACCACTAGCCAACCTAACCTTTAGTATGCTAAAAATCCAAGTGTCTGTAGTTGCATTAATTCCCATCCTTCAGTTGCTACAGGAACCAAAGCTCCATCAAGTTAAGCTACGTAGTTTATTCTAACTCCAAAAACATCTGAGACGTTGCCTCACTGCCAGTCAGGCATCCATAGCCCTGACGAGGTTGTTGCTATGATTCTCCTGAACATTGCTCTACTGCCAGTCAGGCACCCATAGCCCCGGTAGAGTTGCTCGGATACCCCTGAAAAGTTGAATTTTCTCTTTTCTTTTGATTTTCAATGTTTTCTTTCTTTCTTTACTTCTTTTCTCTTTTCAACTCTTTTATTTCAACCTACAAGCATTGAAGCTCGAGCTCAGGGCTAAGAATCACAGTGGTGCTAAAGTAGAATTTTAGATTTTTCACTTAACTAGACTTCACAAAAGGCCCTATAGTGACCATCAGATTTTTAAGATGTGTAAGAGCTGTAAGATTTCAGAATACATCAGAGTCAGACTAAACCAACAACTTATGCTCTTTGACTCAAACACCTAGATCACTTGACACTAACAGAAGACCTTCACTATCCACTTTGAAGACTTGATTAGAGTTTGACAAAGAAATACGTGGAACAACCCTAAGTGATAAGTATGGTTGTTGTGCGCATAGATGTGTCCAACTAAAAGCAGATGGACCTCAAGCAAAGTAGCAACAAGGCAAAAGCAAACAAAAAGCAAACAACATACAAAGAAAGCAACCTATATCAAACCAACTAATCTAAGGAAAGCAGGAAAGTGAAGTATTTACAGGAAACCTATACTACTCAAAACAGGTTATGTACAAAGATATTTACAAAGCACTATGTTCATGAAGGGTGAGCTGATATTAATGTTCATTGGATTTCACAGTGCACACACAAGAAAACAGGAAATTGTTGTTGTTCTTAACCATGCAAACTTGTCTTTATATTTTGAAAAAATAAATTCAATGTTGTAGCACTCAAGTTCAATCACATCATCATGAAAAATCAGTAATTGAGGAGGCTAGCCGAACCCATGGTTAATCCATAAATATGTTCATTTTCCATCTTTCCCATAATCAAAATAATAAGTGCAGTTATGATAAATAATAGGGACAAGGAAGGATAGAACCTAGATGTCACCATATGGAGGTGGCAGCATTAGACAGTTGAGAGCAAGCACAACATCGTTGATCGTTGCATCAGTAGCCTCAAGCAGGCATGATGGAGGGTGCAATACTTCAGACATTAAGCTTGCATAAGGGTGGGAGGATGAGATAGAAAACAACTCTTCCAACCCACCAATGGGATCTATAGCCTCAGTTGGAAGTTCTTCAAAAAGAAATAATTCTCCACATTGATCATCTGCAAACTTGGGATCCACTTGGTTGTTGTCCTCAGACAACAGTATGTTGTCTCGTCTCCTTCCCCAAGTATCAACCTCCTTTTCATGATGTTCAGTGTCATGGGACAATGACATACACAAATCTATCCTATTGCAGCCATTTGGATATGACGGAGGATTAACAACGATCATGGTGGAAGGGATCCAAGTTGCATCTTGGAGTTGGTCAATTCTATCATACTTGTTGGAAGCCATCAAAACACCCCCACCTTTGTCTTCTTCCCTTTGTTGTTCATGCATCTCATTATGATAATCACTCATTTCCTCTTGCTCACTATCGCTATAAATGGAAAAAGAGATCCTCTCCCAATTTGGAAACTCTAGTGCATCACCAATGGAAGGGGCAAGTGGTATGCCCTCATCGCTACCATCTTCTGGGATGTGCTCTTCCTCGACATGAGCATACCTCCGTAGTGTAGCTTCCAATGGAAAGAAATCATCAATTGATGGCACCTCATCAAGGGGATCAAAGTCTATAGCACAATTTCCCTCCAAAGACTCACCAAAAAGTCCATCGTCCATGGTACACAACTACTCTTCAAGAGGAAAAACTTCTTGATGAATGGTGGACAACATTCCCACTTGATCTATTTCATCACTCGAAAGTCTGAGATTGTATTGATTTCCTTCTTCTATTGTTGCCCCAACATCCTCTTGAGGCCTACCTTCAGCTGAGCCATCACTCGGTTTAGGCTCTTGGCCTTCTACTTCGATCCAGGTAGCAAGTAGAGGAGGTTGGGCACTTGGTTTCCTTGCTTGTTCTTTGACTTGTTTGATGGCTTCTTGGAATAGTTCGCATGTCAACTCCGAGTGTGATGAATCATGAAGTCTGCACCAATTTGGCAATAGTAGCACCTCCAAATCCACTTGGCATTTCAGCTCTGACCAATCCTTTGCTAATCTGGAGATGAGCTAGTCATATCTTTCCACTATTGGGTCCTCATCATCACTTGAAGAAGAAGCTTGATGGTAGACAGCTGTGGTGAGTGGTTGCTCCCACTCCTCCAAATCTACATTTTCAGATCCTTGATCGCTGTCATTGGTGAAGGGGAGGCTTTCTAATCTAATTTCACTTATACCTTTGTCATCATTTGTTGCTGCTCCAATGTTGTCAACCTTTTCTTCTTCCTATTCTTCAACATCTTTGTTGGCTATCCCAACATGCATGACTGTAGACTTCATTGGTTCATTGTCACCTACCAATTGCTCTTCTTCTGGTGTGGAGGACTGCCTTTGATTGGTGGAGGGAAGGCCTTCTAAATTAGTTTCAATCAGATTTTCACCAAGACACCTTGCTGTCCTAGTGAATTCTGCTTCTTCCTCCTAGTTTTCAACTTCAATGTCTGCTGCTCCAACATCAACTTGTATCAAATTTCTTGGTTCATCCTTACTTTGCTGTCCTTTGGATGTTGACAACTGTTTTGCCTCATGGGATAACTTCTCTTCATTGGGAGTTGGTGGCTCCAACTTGTTCGAACAACCCTTGGCTTGAGCAATGATGTTGTCACATGATGGATACATAAATTTTGAATGTGGTGCATTGTGAAATCTACACCAACTCTCCATTAGTATTTCCTCCAATCTTGGTCTATCCTTGCTGCTCAAATGTTCTTGGATCAGCCCCTTGAATGCCTTGGCTACCATGCTTGTCAATTCTTCCTCTAGGTCTACAAGGTCTAAAGGCATATAGATTTCCCAGAAGGGGATTTCTCCTTGCAAGACCTTTTCGATTCTACTCAAGAATGTGAGACATCCCAACTCATTGTGCTTGTGAGTGCAATGGGTCTAACATCTATCTACCAATGCAAATTGTTGCAATGGATTCTTCAATCTCTTATTCAAATCTGCATGCAGATGAGTGATGCCAATTTGTGCATGCTGGTCCATTTTGACTCAACTTCTACTTTCCTTCAGAATTTTTTGATTTTTCAAATTAAAGAGATCTCCTTATCTCAGATTTCTTCTTTGAAAGTGATCTCTTCGAAGTTCAACCTTTCAGCTTTGTAGCCTCAACATATCATGTCCTCCTTCTAGCACCATTTCTATTGATGTGTTTTTTATGGACTTCTCAACACAAGTAGTGTGTAGGTGCATTAATTCTCTTGAAAGACAATATTCCACAATCAAATTGTAGAACACTATCCTAGTGTCTCTAATGTCAGGTCTTGATAGTGCTTGGAATATCTCAATTTTTTGATGTGATTTAATAGAATCACAAGGCGGTCTTACGGATGAGTTACAAAGCATGGGAAGTTGGGTTTACAAATGCAGTTTCAAAGTGCTGGAAGTGAATGAACAATGGTTGTCCACTCAAAATAGCAAGCTGAAACTCATCAAGTTCATTTGATTTGGCTTCATGGTGATGCTTTGGATCCTACTTTAACCAAGGATTAAAAAAAACAACAAAAGGAGAAGGGTTAAGAAAGTTGTTCTAATCCTAAATTGAGAATGAACAATAACAATGGTGGTTGCTATAGTAGACAGGCTTCCTAAACTAAGTTTTGCTTGACCAAGAGAAACCTACAGCTACACAAAACCAATGCAATTTTCTAAGGTCTGTTGATTTTCAAATTACACATACACATAATGAACATGCAATTGAACTAGATTGCAGCAATGACAGAAAGAAGCCCAGGCTAACTTTGCATAGTAGCTTGTCATCAACAAATGCTAAAAGTATGGGCTGGAAGCTCATCAAATACTATAATAGCAACACCATCATGAAAACCATTCAAGAAACTAATACTAAAACTAACATGAAAGGAAAAACCATGCATGCAAGATGAGCAAAATCAAAGAAAACATCCATAAAATCATGCAATGCTATCTTCTATTGCTAAAAATGCTTTTTACAATAGCTCTCCAACCCTTACAAATGAGGGGCAAGCCCCTATTTATATTTTTCCAAAGCCCAAATGAATGGCTAGGATTGAATTACATCGAATGGCCCATATTTGATTTATAATAGGTTTTCACCTACCCCCCATTATCTAGCAATTTAAAATACATTCCTTGTCTTTTCTCTATTTTGTCATCTAGTGCCAATCATTGTAGCAATTTCGTCATTTAGCTGATTTCCCTTTTCACTATAGCTGAAACTACCTGAAAGTTGTCTTTTGCTTGATGCGCTTGCAGTGTTCTTCCTTTTATCAAATGATCCCATCGACGATTGGCATCAATGGATTGGTTGCCTTTGATTTAGAGGGATAGCTACCTCATGCCTTCTTCAAGACCACCCTCTTGTATTTTGTCACTAACTTCCTTGGCATAGGCCTTCTTTTAATGCTAGCTCAATTGATAGGTGCTACGAGGAAAGGTGGGCATGAAATGAATGGTGACAGGAGCTACGTGCATTCCTTACTCAGCTTTCTTGATGGGTCTCTTGACAGACTGATGATAAGCTCCTTTAATCTTGCATATATGAAACATTTTAAGTGCTTTCATACAAAAAACAAGGAAAACATTAGTCAAATCTTGCAAACCTTGTTAGATTCATCCATACATCATCAAAAGATCATAATATTCATATTTGGGGCTCATTTGGATCAAAAACATCAATGCAAGCCCAAGGGGGTAGGCAACAAACAAGGGATAGCAAACCAGAAAGGAAGTTCCCGGACCTCACAAAACTTAGCAAAACTAAAAATTTTCAATTATAGCACATTGGAAAAGGGAAAGGAAGAGCACCCAGAACACTTCCTTAAAATTGGACTCATTTTACAAAAACTGGAAGCTCAAAACGGCCACAGAGAGACAAAGTCCCATAAATGGCCACAAAGGGGTTGGGCTCTAGAGGCCAGGTCGCCAGGGGCCGACGGATGTTCAAAACGACCATGGAGGGACGAAGTCTCGAAAATGGCCATGGAGAGATGAAATCCCATAAACGACCAAGGAGGGGTCGGGCTCCAGAGGCCAGGCCGCTGGGGCTTCGAAAACAACAAAAGGGGGATGAAGCTCCGAAACCATCGAAACTTAACCAAACATTGACGAAACCTTGACAGTTCATTTAAGCACCACAAACACATCTTGAATCCACCAAAAAGTTGTCCCCAAAATCAAAAATGTGGAAACCGGACTAACAAGGGTCTACGAATGTTCAAAACAGCCAAAGAGGGACAGAGTCGGAAATGGCCATGGAGGGGCCGGGCTCTAGAGGCCGGGTCATTGGGACTCCACAGATGTTCAAAATGGCCAAAGAGGGACGGAGTCCCAAAAACGGCCATGGAGGGGTCGAGCTCTGGAGGCTAGGCCGCTGGGGCTCCACGGATGTTCAAAACAGCCAAAGAGGGACGAAGCTCCAGAAATGACCACAAAGGGGCCGAGCTTTGGAGGTCAGGCTGCCAGGGCTCCATGGATGTTAAAAATGGCCAAAGAGGGAGGGAGTCTAGGAAACAGCCACGGAGGGGTTGGGCTCAGGAGGTCGGGCCGCCGGGGCTCCACGGATGTTCAAAACGGCCAAAGAGGGACGAAGCTCCGAAACCACCGAAACTTAATTGAACATTGACAAAACTTTGGCAGTTCATTTAAGCACCTCAAACACATCCCAGATCCACCAAAAAGTTTCCCCAAAAGTAAAAAATGTGGAAACTGGAGCAGCGGGGGTCCAGGGATGTTTCCAAAAAACCAAAGAGGAAGGGAATTCTGGAGGGAAAGCTTTGAAACCACCGAGACTTTATGGAATGTTAACAAAACTTTGGCAGCTCATTTAGGGACCCCAAACACATCTCAAATTCACCAAAAAGTTATCCCCAAAGTCAAAGATGTGGAAACTTGATCGGTAGGGGTCCATAGATGTTTTCAAACAGTAGGAACAAGGCAAAAGGGAGAAAGGGGATGGGCGACTTTATTTCTCCACGGACTTGAATACCCTAAGCAGGTGAATTTGGTAAGGGGAATTTGATCATTTGATGGCACATGACCAATTTTGGCTTGAAAAATGGGGCATGCAAAACAAGATAGGAGCAAAGCATCCTATCGGGAGCAAAAAAAAGGGGGTCCTTGCCTACGGTGGGGCGTGTGTGCAAAACATGCACAACATAGGGGAGGGAAGAATCTACCCCCAAGGTACTCACCATATAACTGCCAAGGAGCATTTGTTTAGGGGATCCGGTATCCACTTTCGTCACTCTGAGTATGCGCCTAGAAAAGACAAAAACATGGGCACCCCTTTGGGGGTGGCACAGCTGTGTAAGTCGATGCAGTTCTAAGATGTGGGTTGTTGATTATTATGGTGACCTCCCTGAGTACTAAGAGTGAGTCTGCTTGAACTATCTGTCATGTGTAAAACTTGTGAAAACAATTTTTGAAAAACATTTCGATCATACAATTAATGTTTAGTATAGGACTTAAAAACAACTATTCTACAACTTGCTTGATGTGTTTTCAAAACATTAATTCAGTAAAGAACATCCAAAACTCACAATTGCATTGATTACTCTCATGTTAAGAGATTGGAAATCCACAACCTTTGTTAAGAAATCCATTCTCAAATGAATCAAAAGGCCAAAGAAACCACTGAGCTACAAGAAACTATTGAAGAAAAGACGATTCTTGTACCAAAGTTGAAAGGTTGTACTTAAACATAGAACCTTTATCCATCGATATTATGGCTGTGTTAGAGGTTTCACTCATGATTATGCTGTAGAACCATTATACTCACAAGCTTTCTTTCAAATAAGAGCCCTTTCTCAAAGGAACAACCACAGTCAGCGTATTCGCTCTTATTATATTCTCCAACCTGCAATTGAATATTCTACTCATTGGAATCAATTTCTGCAATAGAGAACTCAATCACATTAGGCATTTATCACAAATCCATCTTTTTACGAAGCTACGATCAAACTTCATAAAGTGAAAAATCATTTTTCTTCTTGATCTTTTGTTTAAATTTCCTACAAACAGAATTTTCATCCTTTCAATCAGGGAAAACATGAGCTAAAGACTAGAAATCTTTTAAGTCATAGAATCTTCATTTTATCCTAACTTTCATATCCATCAAAAATTGCACTATTTCATTCTTTTGATCAAAAGTTAGTAGAATTTGGGGCAAAGTTTGTGCCCGTTGTCACAAGATCTCGAAAGCACATAGAAAAAGATGAAAGAGAAAGTACCACAAGAAAAATGGGTGATAATAGTGAGAAGGAAGAGAATCCATTTCATATTGAGGAGATAATAGAAGAAAAGCTTCAAGAAGTAGAGCAAGATCCACAATTCCATAATTTTATGGAAAGGATTTTAGAACGAAACAAAGAAAGATATTTTATTTCATTAGCTAATCAAGGAGCTAAGTTACCTTCCAATTTTGATATAGAAGGGATTAAAGAGAATCTTGAAACTCCTCCTAATTATTTTAGTGCCCTTACTCAACAAATAAAATAATTACAAGGGCAAATAAAGGAAATGCAAGGGGGTGTAACAAAGAAGTATGTTTTGGATGTCATATCTCCTTATCCATTTGATAGGAGTCTTCAAATGATCCCTTTTCCAAAACATTGCAAAATCCCTAAATTTGATAGGTACAATGGGAAAACTAACCCCATTGAACATGTGAGGGATTTCCAAAATATGAGTCTAGAATTCGCTTATGAAGATACCTACTTAATGTGATTGTTTCCACAAAGTTTGGGTGGAAAATCTATGGAGTGGCTTTCAAAGATCACTCCCCCTATCAAATACTTTGAGGAGTTAACAAATAACTTTATATCACAATACTCCTACAACATTCAACACCAGATAACATGCTTGATCTTTGTAAAGTGAAACAAAAAGTAGGGGAATCTTTCACTACATTTTTGCAAAGGTGGAGAAGTGTGTTTGCACGATATTCTCGTCCTATTCTTGAAAAGGAAAAGATGGATATCTTCATCAATAAACTAGATCAAGAATTAAGCTACAGGCTTAATCTTCATTGTCCTCATAACTTTGAAAAATTGATTGAAAATGCAATCACCATTGAAGGGGCCTTGGTCAAAAGAGGAGTAATAAAACTTGATAATCCAAGTTCATCCAACCATAACAGCAATGATAAAACAAGGTTTTGGAATAGAAATAAAAATGTTGTCAATGATGGTATAGTGGATGAAAACAATCTACGAACAAGACCATCTATCTTCAACCTATCAAGTGCTCCACAAACCAACCAACAAGGAAATACCCACCAACAAGGAAACAACAATCAACAAGGACAAAACTTCAATCAAGAAAGCATGGCCAATCAAAACACCAAGGATAATCGTGGTAATTTCAATAACAAACTTGGAAATACCCAAACATCAAATCCATCCAGACCTTCATTCTTTTCAAATCGACGAAATTTAAAAAAAATGGATTTGTGATAAATGCCCAATGTGATTGAGTTCTCTATTGCAGAAATTGATTTCGATGAGTAGAATATTCAATTGCAGGTTGGGGAATATAACAAGAACGAATACACTGATTGTGGTTGTGCCTTTGAGAAAGGGCTCTTCTTTGAAAGAAAGCTCGTGAGTATAATGGTTCTACAACATAATCATCAGTGAAACCTCTAACACAGTCATGATATCGATGGATAAAGGTTCTATGTTTAAGTAAAACCTTTCGACTTTGGTACAAGAATCATCTTTTCTTCAATAGTTTCTTGTAGCTAAGTGGTTTCTTTGGCTTTTTGATTCGTTTGAGAATGGATTTCTTAACAAAGGTTGTGGATTTCCAATCTCTTAACATGAGAGTAATCAATGTAAGTGTGAGTTTTGGATGATCTTTAATGAATTAATGTTTTGAAAGCACATCAAGCAAGTTGTAGAATAGTTGTTTTTAAGTCCTATACTAAAAATTAAGTGTATGATCAAAATATTTTTCAAAAATTATTTTCACAGGTTTTACACATGACAGATAGTTCAAGCAGACTCACTTTTAGTACTCAAGTAGGTCACCATAATAATCAACAACCCACATCTTAGAACTGCATTGACTCACACAGTTGTGTCACCCCCGAAGGGGCACCAGTGTTTTTGTCTTTTCCAAGCTCATACTTAGAGTGAAAAAAGTGGATACCAGATCCCCTGAGCAAATAGTCCTTGGTAGTTATATGGTGAGTATCTTAGGGGTAGATTCTTCCCTCCCCTGCACTGTGATTATTATGATGTTCGGAAACTGACTTCGACTGGATACTACACTAAGTTCATAGTAAGGGTTTCCATTCAGTGCAACAATAATAAAATCCCTTAGGAGACCTCCCAACCTTTAGAACAAAGGTTTATGGGATCGTTATATGCACAGGGGCTATAGATTAACCAAAGGTTTTAGGGATGGTTGATGAAAATCCCATTTGATAGAATTTTACCGCTTTAGGTCAATCTCTTGAATCTGCTCTCAAGGAGCTTCTCAATAATAAGGTTATAACCTTACCACCACAAAGAGATTATGAGCCACAAGTTAAACCACCATCATGGAATGACTCGTATTATTGCAATTATCATCGATGTAAAGGTCATAGAACAAATAACTGTCTAGCCTTGCAAAATCTAGTTCAAGATTTAATTGACAATGGCACTATCACAATTGAAGGACATCATACCAACGATGATCATCAAGCATTCAAAGATCCTGTACCAAACTACCAAAAGGGGGAAACATCTAATACCAAAGTGAAAAGCATAAATAATGTTGAAGATAACATAATCCACCACATCTATGTAGATGATTAGCGGGTTAATGTTATCAAAATCAAGGAAAAACAAGAATATCAATAGGTTAATGTGACTACGAGAGGACAAGAAAAAGTTGTCTTAAAAGGAAGTTCATCTAAGGCGGCTATTCCTCCTTCAAGTCATTATAATCTAGTTGATCAACTGAGAAAAAAATTAGCTCAAATCTCCATCCTTGAACTTCTCAAAATATCCCCCGTACATAAGAATATTTTAGAAGAAGCTCTTGTAAACACAACTGTCGACACTGATCTGAATTTAAACAAATTTCAAGCCATGGTGGGACATTTGTCTTCCCCAACTTGTCTTTCATTCTTTGAAAAAGATGATGCCTCCATGTCATGTCCACATAATTCATCACTTTATCTTGAAGTCATGATCCATAAACACTGAATCATACGTGTCTTGATAGATGGAGGAGCCAGTTTAAACATTTATACCTTAAAGTTAATACATGCCTTAGGAATATCAAAAAATTCCATTGATCCACAAAGGAAAATAACTATCAAGGCATATGATGATGAAGAAAGAGCTTCTAAAGGACTAATAATGCTACTTATCAGAGTGGGACCTATTGTAAAAAATACCTTTTGTCAGGTTCTAGATCATGATCTTTCCTATAACATACTTTTGGGTCATCCATGGATTCATGATATGCAAGTGGTACCATCAACGTATCATCAATGCCTCAAGTTTTCATATCATGGACAAGAAATAACTATACAAGTTGACTATAATAGCACCCAAACTTATTCAAATCTCTGAGCAACTCAAGATGCCTTTGTGCCACACAATAGGGAGGCTCTTATTGCTTCTTCCAATCTACAAGGTCAATTGCAAGAATTGACAAAGAATCTCGACACCAAGCTACATTTAAAAGATAAAGGAGTAGGCGAATATTTGCTATGCCTTTCTAGCTTACCTCCTTCTCTGAGGTCACATGGTCAGCCAATCCTATCGAATCAAAAGATCGCAATAGCCTCTACATCCCAAGCTTTTGTGCCAATCACAAAGTTTGATGGACAATTTATTAAAGCTAACACTACCAAGGAAGAAGCTGAAGATAGGGATATCCTAATTTGGCTATACAAAGATGAAGATGAATCTCTCTTTCACATCAAGTTACCTACCGACCAATATGGAAAAGGGTATACCATCATGCAAAGAATGGGCTATGAAGGAAATGGTCCTATAGGAAAAAGAAAAGAAGGAATCATTGAGCCCATTCAACCTATTTCAATACATCCAAAAGATAAAATAGGACTTGGATATGGTAAAGATACAAAAGAGTCAACTTTACAGCGAGCAAAACAAACTCATGAAGAAGAATCAATTTCAAATAAACCCCATGAAGATATCACTCAACAAAAATTTTATGGATCAATTTTCCAATTGTAGAATAGTTCAGACACTGATTCTAATGAATATGAATGGGACACCATCTATAATGATGAATTTTGGAGGGACAAACAAGTTGATACCATACAAAAATATGCAACTGTTCTCATACAAGGAGAAAGCTCAGGAACACAATCACTTGAATTTGAACAACAATATGACGATGAATCAGGTGAGGATGATTCAGATTTTAATGAGATTGATAATTGATAGGAGAATACCATCATAGACCTTGTCTATCATGAAAATGACAACCGTATTATGACTTTGACAGCTCAAGACCTTACCCAACCTAATGATCCCATAGCTTTAGTCTATCTAAAACTTATTGATTGGGACAACAATGCATCTATCCATATCCCTATATTCCATGATAATGAGGATATTGTAAATTTCCTTTGTTCATCTAATCAAGAAAACAAGTGTTCCATCAAAGAATCTCATACTCAAGATTTTGATAGGGAGGGAGTCAAGTCTCCTAGCTGAAAAATAAATGAAATAAAAGATGGATCTATCTGTGAAAACCGAAAAATGGAAGTGGTAGATCACAACAAGAGAAAAATAAAGAGAAAATCTGATGGTGAAAACCTTTTTGAGGCACTGAAGGATGAGAAACTTGACACTCTTCCCAAACATTATCAAGAAAGATTTTCTATTTTGATTGAGCCAACAGAATCAATCAACATAGGTACAACAGAGCAGCCAAAAATCTTGCAACTTGCAACATCATAAATAGTGGAAGAAGTACAAAAATTTATAGAGTTCTTGAAGGAGAATCAAATCAACTTTGCTTGGTCATATGCTAATATGCCAGGGTTAGATCCTAATTTGATAATGCATCATCTATCTATAAATAGAAGGGAAGAACCCTGAAGAAAAAACTTAGAAAAATACATCCACATGTTGCATTATTGGTTAAAGAAGAGTTAAAGAAGCTTTTAGATGTTGGATTCATTTGGTCTATTGACTATGCAGAATGGATCTCCAATATCGTACCTATTTCAAAGCCAAACGGAAGGATTATAATTTGTACAGATTTCAAAGATTTGAACAAAGCGTGTCCCAAAGATTACTTCCCTTTGCCAAACATAGATATGATTGTTGATTTAACTATTGGTCATGCAATGTATTCATTAATGGATGGATTTTTAGGATACAACCAGATAAAGATTGCACCAGAGAATCAAGATAAAACAATGTTCATGTGCCCTTGGGGTACCTATTGTTGGAATGTCATGCCATTTGGGCTTAAGAATACATGAGCGACTTATCAAAGAGAAATGACAACCATTTTCCATGACATGATGCACACCTTCATGAAAGACTATGTGGATGACATATTGGCCAAATCCAACACAAGAGAAGGACATCTAGAAATCTTGTTAAAGATCTTTATCACAATGGAGAAGTTCAATGTTTGACTCAATCCAAAGAAATGTGTCTTCGACGTTAAATTTGGAAAACTCCTGGGATACATTATTTCAGAAAAGGGCATAGAGGTTGATCCAGGAAAAGTACAAGCTATAATGGACATGCTGCCACCATGAAATATCAGTCAGCTTTGATCACTCCAAGGATGACTACAATCCATTAGGAGGCTTATAGCTCAACTGGCAGAAAAAAGCTTACCATTTATACATCTATTGCATAAAAAAAGAAAGGGCCATATACTATATCAAAAAAACTTTAACAAGTCATGAACTAAACTACACTTTCATTGAAAAAGCTTGCCTAGCAGTAGTGTTTGCTTCCCAAAAGTTGCACCACTATATTTTGGCTCATACAGTTAAGCTGATAACCAAAATTGATCCACTAAAATACCTCTTAAGCAAAGCTACCTTAACAGGAAGATTTGCAAAATGGGTAATGATCTTAAGTGAGTTTGGCATTAACTATGTGGATCGAAGAGCTATAAAAGGACAGGTCATAGAAGATCAGTTAGCTGAAGCACCTTTACAAGAAGAAAACCCAATGCACATTGAATTTCCTAATGCTGACGTCTTCACATCAACAATTAAGAAATCATGGACATTGTACTTTGATGCATCTTACACGCAACATGGCTCAGGGGTAGGGATTCTTTTTGTCACTCCTGAAGGACATACCATTCCAAAATCATATCGGTTGGTGTTTTCTTGCACAAATAACATAGTTGAATATGAAGCATTGCTCACAGAAATGAAGATAGCATTGGACTGGCAGATTACAAAGTTGCAAGTCTATGGCGATTCACAACTTGTCATTAATCAAATCAATGATGATTATCATACTAAAGATGATAAGCTGCTACCTTACAAGAACATGGTGGACAATTTTAAAAAGTATTTTGTGGCAATCAAGTTTTCACAAATCCCAAGGATTGATAATAAAGCTACAAATGCAATGGCTACAATTGCTTCCTTGTTGCAATTATTAGAAAATAAAAAATGGTACGAATTCTTGGTGGAACAATTGTTTTTTCCCACCTATGATAATCCTAAGACCTAAGTCATATGTCATTTAACCGGTTTTGATTCACCTTTCTATGGCAAGACTTATACCTATCTAAAAAATAACATCTTATCTTTGGACTTATCTCGAAACCAGAAAAGGAATTTCATATGCGAATCATCCAGTCATACCTTGATCGCCGATATCCTTTACCAACGTGGTCTTGATGGTATGCTCCTTGGATGTCTTGAATGTGACAAATCTGAAAAAGCCTTACAAGAGGTTCATGGTGGTATTTGTGGAACTCATTCAAGTCGTTTAACCTTAGCCAAGAAACTTGTTAGAATGGGATATTATTGGCCTACCATGGAAAGATAATCTTTTACTTTTGTCAAGAAGTGTTCTAAATGCTAGATCCATGGAAATCTTATTCATGCACCTGCATAGGAATTGCAACCTTTCACTCTAACATAGCCTTTTTCTCAGTGGGGACTAGATCTTGTTGGAAAATTCATCCTTCATCATCAAATGGGCATAAATTCATCATCACAGCTACAAAATATTTTTAAAAATGGATCAAAGCTATTCCTTTGATGACCGTGACTGGTAAACAAATCTCTTCATTTATCCTAAATTACATCATCTGTCGATATGGAATTCCTAATTCTATCATCACTAATAATGGGAGGCCTTTCAAGAATTAGGATGTTGATGAACTTTGTGAAAGATTTCCCATCCAACATAGGTTCTCTACACCTTACTATCCACAAGGAAATGTTCAAGTAGAAGCTTCAAACAAAACAATCTTGAAGATCTTGAAGAAGATGGTAAATGATGTTGGTTGTGATTGGCACATCTAGTTAAACCCATCTTTGTGGGCATACAGAACCAACATTCGAACACCAATAGGAGCTACCCCATATGCCTTGGTATATGGAGCATAAGCGATCTTAACATTAGAGGTTGAAATACCTTCACTTAGGGTCTCACTCAAAGGATTGATAAATGATGAAGGATACCGAGTATCTCGTCTGCAAGAGCTAGAACTATTAGATGAAAGATGTCAACATGCAGCTGATCATTTGAAGGGTTATCAACAAGTTATGTCCCATAGCTACAATCATAGAGTTAAACCATAGAAATTTCAAGTAGGTGATTTAGAATTGAAAGAAAATCCATGCAATCAACAAGAAGAGAAAAGAAAGGAAAATTTGAACCAAATTGGCTTGGTCCATTTGTCATCATTGCAACATATGGTTCTGGAACATATCATTTATCTACGTCAGAAGGGGACCTATTTGACGCTCTGATCAATAGCATTCATTTGAAGAAGTTCTATGTAGAATCATAAAAATAAAAAAAATCCTGAAAAATTACATAAAAATTAGAAAAAGTCTTGAAAAAAAATTAAAAAAAATAAAAATTCACATGATTTAAAATGGTGCAATAAAAACAAATGGTGAAAACCTGGCAAACAGGCGCTACTTGTGATCAAAATGGGCTCCTCTATCTATTAGCTTATGTCTTACATTCACTTTACAACATAATATATCCATATCTATCATCTGTACATATCTATCATATCCATATCGTGCAACGAGAATCCTTGTGTTTCATCATGGCTTGATGAAATTTTCATATATCCATAATATTCAAGTTGTGTTTACACTGAGGGTAGAAGCACAAACTACACAAAAGAGGGGCAACAAGCTTTTAGAACATCACAAATGAACAAATGACAGTTTGACAAAACACAACATACATTGATGCATCAAATCAACCACAACACCAAAACAAATCACTCAATGCCAATGAAATCAAACAACATGGTCAAAACAATGTTAGTCAAAACACAAACATCAATGTTGATAACCAAGTTGGATGATCTTAATTTGAATAATTTTTGGAATACTTTATGCAAAATTTGAATTGTTGGTTGATTTTCTATCATATCTTTGGAGAAATTTGATGATGTACTGAACTAGAAAAGCAAGGAAGGAGTATGATTTTTTTCTTTTGTTTGCTATTTGTGAGTGAATCATTAGTACTATGTAAATTGGTTGTGAGACATGCTCTACTAAGTATCATTGATGACATTTCAGAATTTGCATGGGAAACAAGTTAACTCTTGTCTGTTTATGCAAGTGATACTTAGGTCGTCTCGGTTCAATCATACCTAGATGCTTGTATTATCTTGCTATATCAAAAATCATGAAAACAATACTCAAGTCATCACTGGTGCTAACATACGCTTTGATGCTTGTATTAACTTTCAAAATTTCAATGCTCTATGATGAAACAAAAAGCACAAATAAGCTCTCAGAATGGCAATATTGCATAGATAAATCTACATGGATTAGTATAAGATTACATTCACGTTACATTCTGCATTTTTCATTTCATAGATTTTTCCCAAAAGTTGGCAAAGTATCAACAGTTTCATATCTTCAGGAATCACTCCTGTAACTGCAAGATGCTCAATCTCTCCTATTGAATAGGAAGAATCATCAAGTCAAAGAAAAATCAATATCAAATCATCACGAAAAATCAATCAAGTCATAAAAATAAAATTTATCAAAATGCTATTTATTTTTAACAACTTTAAAAGCAAACTTATCAACAAACTATTTATTTTTCATCATCATGAAAGCACATTTATCAAAATCTTGTTTGTTTTTAACAACTTTAGAAGCAAACTTATCAACAAACTATTTTTTTTCATCATCATGGAAAGCAAATTTATCAAAATCCTGTTTGTTTTTAACAACTTTAGAAGCAAACTTATCAACAAACTATTTGTTTTTCATCATCATGGAAAGCAAATTTATCAAAATCATATTTGTTTTTAACAACTTTAGAAGAAAACTATTTGTTTTTTATCATGATGAAAGCAAATTTATCAAAATCCTTTTTTTTTTAACAACTTTAGAAGCAAACTTATCAACAACCTATTTGTTTTTCATCATCATGGAAAACAAATTTATCAAAATCCTGTTCGCTTGTAACAACTTTAGAAGCAAACTTATCAATAAACTATTTATTTTTTATCGTCATGGAAAACAAATTTATCAAAATCCTGTTTGTTTTTAACAACCTTAGAAGCAAACTTATCAACAACCTATTTTTTTTTCATCATCATGAAAAACAAATTTATCACATTCTATCATTGCAGGGGCAATTTAGGCCATCAATTTTTTTCATCTCACATCTTTCCACATCAATTTCTTCACATCATAATTTTTGAACGATGAATCGACATCTTAAAAATCATAAAAATTAAAAAAAAAAATCCAAAAAATCTAAAAATTCAAAAAAAATCACAAAAATCAAAATCTTATCGATGCCTGAGGGGACATATACCTATCAAACATTCGACAATTAGCATCTGGGGAAAATTTCAATTTTTTTTGAAGCAATGCCTAAAACACATTACTTCAAAGAGGGGCAAAATGTATACACCTAAAAATGGTCACATCACAATAGTCTGGTAATTAATTGAATATTTTTAATATTTAATTAAATCTCTAAATTCAATATGCATATAAATAAATCTAAATAATTTATTTATATTGTTCATTCTTTCATTTCAATTAAATAAATAAGTTTATTTAATCACTTTTCTTATCTATTTCTTAAATTAATTAAATAAACATTATGATTTATTTATATTAATTATCATATAATTTTGGCTTGAATATTTTATTCAAATAAAGATTAAGTATTCTTCTATTCTAAAAATTCTTCCAAATTTCATTCACAATTAAATATTCTAAATATTTAATTAATTCTTCCAAAGTCTATTCACAATTAAATATTCCAAACATTTAATTGAGTTTTCTATAGTTCTAAAATCAAATATTTTAAAAATGTTTTAAATCCTCAAACCTACATAACACACATAAAATTAAATAAATTTATTTATTTAATTTGGTTTATCTACAACAACCGTGAAACTACTTCAAAACAGAAAATCAATAAATTTCTCTGTTTTTGAGCAAAGTTGTTCCCGTGGGTTGAAGACAAACCTCCATTCTTCTCTTCAACCTCCCAACATCTTCCATCTTCCTCTCAACCTCTCAATCTTTCACTATTCAAAATTACCAAACAATCTCACAGCCATTGATCTTTGCCAGCTAGGCTCTTTCTTGTAAAAATCTATAAAAAGGACTATCGGGTCTTTAAAAAAAAGGAAGAAGCTTGCATACAGGAAAACTATAGTCAATCAGCCTTCCAACATCCATAGCCTCTAGAATCATATCATAGCATAGCTTAGCATATTAGCAATCCATATCATGGCCTATCATCCTCATATCATAGTTTCAATAGCATCAATAATCCACAGCCCCTGTGCATATCTGTATACCAACATTTCACTCCACCAGATATAGGATAGAGAAGTATCCTCTCTTTTTGCATACTCGTTCTGTAGGTTGCCATTCTAAGAATCTTTTCTTATACAATTTGAGAGTAGCAACTTCAAACAAATCACTGGAGATAGAGGATAATGGAACGATTCTAAAGAAGCTCTGTTTGATTTCTTTGATTTCATTTTATTTAGCTTTCTTTAGTTTAATGTTGTATTGATGTGTTTTTGTCATCTTGTTTTGATACTAACATTTCCCGCACACATTAACCATAAAAACATGGCCCTCAAACTGAGAAGGATCTGAACCAATGCAGATCAATAACCATAGAATCCCAATCTGAAGTGTGAACCAATGCGAACCAAAAATGTGTTTAGCTAAGCAAGATGAGGCCAAAAGAAACAACATAATCCAGATAAACTCACATGAGTTGTCATCAATATGAAAATGAGATGCAAAAACCCCCCTTGATGGAACTTTATATCAGTTCATTTATTACAATGCCTAATGATTGCAAAAAGAGAGAATGCAAAACATGCATAAACTACAGAGAAAATGTAAACCTAGTGCATGAAAACAAAAATGAGTGCATGCACAAACAAATATTTACATTTGCCTCCATGATTAAAAAAGACCTCAAATTCTATGTAGAGGCTGGAACTAGCTTTTCGATGATATATCGTTTGCGAAAATCTGACACCATGGCCAAAAGTTACGAATTTAAAAAAAACTAAATTTAGCCTGCAGGAAATGGGTCTTCTAGCAAAAAAAAGTTTACTTTTGATTTAATTTCTGTAAAATCTGTTTACAATAAGTGGACAAAAATAGAAACCCAAAAATATTTTGTAGATAGAAACAAAACCCAAAAATTGTTTTTTGATCCAGCAAGTAGAAGATGAAAAAATAACTTTTTTAAACCTTCAGCCAAGAGAAAAATGACGCACGCCAATTTTTGTATAGCGATTTTCTTTAGATCCATACAAGATATCAAAAATCTAAAAGATACCCAGTTCAGATTTCGACCCTGAAAACACAACCCATAAATCATTTTTTGTACAACTGAGTGGAAGCTGGATTTCTAAAGCAAAAATAAAAATGGCTTCAATCCCTTACACAAAAAAAAGATGCTATGAGAGAATATCTTCAAAACACGAACATACAACAATAGGTTTGGAGCTCTGATACCATGTAGAAGTTGAAAAACCAACTTCACAATCCCGAAGAATCACCTGCAAACAATCACCTATCACATGCAATATATATTCAGAACAAAACAAGAGAAGTTTTGTAAACCCTTAGAGCAAAGATTGTGCAAACAAAAATCAACATTAATGATTATTAAAAGTAATTGTTTTACAAATAATACAAAATCTTTCAAAAAGACAATGATACAATAAAGCAAGACCCTAATCTTATCTTGAGCAAAAAGACAGCTCAATAAGATAAGGATAATAACCTATAACTTAGGAATTAAATATGCCTAAGTAAAATTATACTAAAGTGTAATTAAATAATTAATTACACCAACATTCTTGGTCATCTGAATCATATCCACATTATCTGGATGATCTAGTAGAGTCCAGGATTTTTCTATACTTTCTCTTTGCAACTCCATTTTGTTGAGGAGTTCAGGGAGCAGATAACTATCTTCTGATTCCATTTTCTTCACAGAAAGAATTGAACTCTCTAGAGATGGACTCACCACCTCTATCTGACCTTAGGCATTTGATTTTTAGACCTTTCTCATTCTTTTCCATAGCTTTGAAACCTTTTAACTTTTCTAATGCTTCATATTTTTCTTTTAAGAAAGCAACCCATATCATCCTAGAGTAATCATCAATAAACAACATAAATTACCTTTCTCCATGAAGACTTCTGACTTTGGAGGGACTGCATAGATTAGTATGCACTAGCTCCAGTATTCCATTAGAATGATGTTGTTTTCTCTGAAAAGAAACTCTAGTCTATTTTCCCATTTGACATTCTTTTCAAATTGTGTTAGCAGGGTTTACTAGCCTAAGTAGATCTCTTATTGCTTGAGTGGAGCTTACCCTGACAATGTTATCAGAATTCACACAACACAACCTCCTATGCCATAACCAACTTTCATCTACTTGAGCAATTAAACAACTCTCACTAGCAACATTTAGGTGAAAAATATTACTTCTTGTCTTTTCACCTGAAGCAATTACATTTCCAAAACTTCCAAGTATCCTGCATCTTCCACCTTTGAATTGAAGATCATAGCCCTTGTCCACCATTTTTCCAATGCTCAATAGATTGTGCTTCAATCCTTCAACATAAAGGACATCATCAGTGTTATGCTTACCACCAAGACAAATAGATCCTTTGCCATGAATCACACCAGCATTGTTATCTCCAAATATTACAACCCCCCCGTCATATTTCTATAGACTTACAAATTTTCTTTTGTCACCAATCATATGATGTGAGCATCCGCTGTCAATAACCCACTTATCCTTTTCTTTAATTTGTGTTGCAAGAGCTTTCTCAACTTTAGCAGATTTAGTAGCCACTAGACCATTTTCCTTGATAGCAAGGAACACCCATTCATCTTCATTTCCATTTTCTTTATCAGACTCTTCATCAATCACTCCTTCTTTAGCATAGTAACATTTCTTTTGAAATCTAGATTTGTTAGGCTTAGACCTAGGAACTCCATTAGGAAACCTTGATGCAAAATGACCTATTTTATTGCTTGAGAGAAACATTTAATAGGAAACATTCCTTTATACTTACCTTGTCCTCTACCTTCAGATCAAAATTCCATGTGGTGGCATCATCGGTGAGAGGTTGCATTATCATCAGGACTTCAGGTAGTGTCTCCTTGACATATCGATGCTAAGTCATAAGATTCTTGTCGGTGTGACTATGGGTGGTTGATGAGACATTGTGAAATGTCTCATTGACATCCAAAACAAGTCTTGACAGCTCTTGTCGATGAGACATTAGGTGTTCATTGTGACTTTGGAAGATGTTTATTTGACAAAGGATGCCACTCCGATGACCTGTAGTGGAGACCAAATAGATGGTAAAGTGGACATTGATGAGACCTATGGAGATTGTTAGGAGATATTGAAATGTCTCCTCTATGGGATGATGAACCAATAGGTTTGAAATGATACAACTAATATCAATGAGACCTTAGTGGGCATCAAGTTGGTCTCCAAAGCATTCATTAGGTTTTTTACTTTTCCTGGCCTGACTTTTGAAATTTCTAGTATTTTCCTTTTGTTGGAGTCTTCATTGAAGATTCTAAATTTTCTTAGGTAGTATGTCTCATTGTTAGGGATAGAGTCCCTTCCTTTTCCCCCATTGGGTCCATTTCTTAGTTTATCCAATGCTAGTTGTTGGGCATTCTTCCTCTCCTTATTGACTATCTTGTTTAGATTGGTGTTTTCCTTAATTGTTACATTAGTTTCTTTATTTATGGTGAATCAATATTGTCCAACATTTGGGAGTCAACATTCATGTCTTCTAGTGGGGGAGCTAGTTTTTCCTCCGCCTCTGGTATTCCATCCTTTGCGGGTTCCATGGATACCATAGAACCTAGGCTTATATCCCGTGTCTGCATATCCATGTTCTCCATGTTATTATCCATATCACTATCTGAGCCTTGGCTTGAGGTTTTGGAGAAGTCTTCACTATCCCAAGAGCCATCCTCTATGTCTCTAGACCATGGATCTAAGAGTTCTTTTTGGATTTCAACCACTCCATTTCCACTAAGGTTATTATGCAGTGGGGACTTCTCTTCCCCCATAGTACTTTCAAAGTTAGAAAATCCGGTTGTGTTTTTTCCCAAAATCCATACTTGTCTTCAGTAGGCTACTTATGGCAGGTGGTTGATTGGATTCATAATTGTTGGTATCACCATTTGGTTTGCTAGGGTTTGTGGCATCATTTCCTTCCCTAGTTTTTTCTTTGTCTTTTGACTGAATCTTTTCCTTGTTGGTTCTATTGCCAATCAAAGGACAATTACTCCTTATGTGCCCTTCTCTCTTGTAGAGATAATAAGCATTCAATCCACCCAGAACTTTGAGGCCACACATTGTGTCTCCATTTCAAGTTTTAAGAGTAGGGCATACTTTAGATCCACCCTAGGTAGGATGGAGGCTAGAACCCTAGCGTTCATGTGAGGTAGTGCAAATTTAGTGTTGTCGACTCTTAGCACTTTACCATATGGTTTGAGTAGGAGAGGGATAAATGCCCACAGTTTTGGTGGCATATTTTTAATTACTAGCCATCCAGGGCTAGAAAAATCCAAGACTTCATCATTCAAGGCCTCAGGTGACCAAGCCACATCCTGAAAGATATTGTTACCAATATTCCAAAATTGTTTGTCTACGGTTTTACACTGCATCTCATGATTTCTAAGGAAAATAATATAAATCCCTTTTTGAATCATTCTACAATAAGAAAATGAAATCCAAAGTTTTTTTTCCCATACATTTGCAAGCCATTCATCCATATATTTCCTTGTCAAGACCTTATTTATGTCCATGATGGCCAAAAAAATAGTAATTTTTTTCAATTTACAATATTATTCACACAAAGCATCTAAGTGGTTTTCATTTGGTACCATGAAGTCAATTTTTTGTGGGGTGGGATGGAAAATACCTCTTCTATGTTCCCCATCCTCCTCACAACCACCTTCTTGCACAAAGAATCTTGCACCAATAGGGAAAGCCACCTCCTTGCCAGCCACAATATCATGGAAGGATTTTGGATGCAAATGGTTTCCATCACCACGATTCACTTTTTCAACACCACCATTGAGGGGATATGTATCCCCACTCATGCTTCCTTAGACTAGACCCTTGATTAGCATGGGCGAAACCAAAGAGAAAGTAAGTTTCACACAAGGGGAACCCCAACATACCTTGCCTTATGCCGCCACACAAGGACCCATTTGGAGGAGGGCCAAGCCTCCTCCATTCACATGAGTTGAATGTCCTTTCAAACCCTAAGCTGTAGAGTTGCTCTCGAAATCCTCCAAGAAAATCCAAAACACTAATTTTTTTGTTATAGGACATAATAACTCAACCAAAATAACACTAGATAGAATAACCCGATCACAATAACCCAAGGACAAAATAACCCAGGGTCATAATAACCCAAGCCAAAATAACTTGTGGTTAGAATAACCCATGGACAAAATATCCCTATAAGAATATAGAGAAAGGAAAACAAAATTTACTAGCTTGATCTAAAATGACCACAAGTTATTCTATCCATGGGTTATTTTGACCATGGGTTATTTTGTCCATGGGTTATTATGACCCTAGGTTATTTTTTTCTTGGGTTATTATGACAAGGTTATTGTGTCCGGGGTTATTGTGGTCAGGTTATTATGTTGTGATACCATTTTTTAAAAATAAGATCAAGCTCTAGTTATTTTAAGTTAAGCATTATTTTTTAAATAATTTAATAAATCATTAAAAAAATAGGCAAGTTTGAAAAAGTTAAGTGAACATAAATTATTGAGTTTAGCTTTTACTTGAGCTAATTTAATTTTTATCTATTATTAAAATAAACAATATAATACATAGAAAATAATTATCAAATAGTAAATTTAATATATTTTTATTCCACTTACCAATTATTATATTGTATTTTTTTATATTTTTTTTGCTCCATAAATTATCATTAATATTATGTATATTATTAATATTCATAATTGACATAAAAAAATCAAATTTATGTTAAAGAAGTTTTTGTTAGCATATTCATGCTATTATAATCCTCTTCTCACTACCCAATATAGTTACACCACACCTAATATTATAATTTTTGACCAAATAATATAATAAAAATATAATTTATATGTTGTAATAAGTAACTAACTTAATTTTTTATATATGATTTACAAAATTAATATCACATCATATATAAAATGCTCTTATATATATCTTTCCATCTAAAAAATTATATTCTTAATATATCAATTATTTAAGTAAATTTAAAACTATTCAATGATAAAATTGTTGTTTTTCCAAAATATAAATCTTACAAATTATATGTATGTTCTTTTAAGAATATTAAATTAGGAGAAAAGTAACTTTTTGAATCATTGAGATTTTTTTATCTTCTAGTCAAATAATTGTGAATTAGATAACCATTCAATAAGCAATTCTTTTTTTTCTTAATTTTAATTTCTACTTATAAATTAGTTGAGTCTAGTGATCTTCCCTCAAATATAAAAATATTTTTTAAAGCTCAAATAAAAATTATTAAAATCCCAATATAATAATTATCAAAAAAATTTAAAAAAAATTATAGAAAGACATGATTAAATAGGCTAGATAAGCTAAATAATTTTAAATTCATAAAAAATTCTTAAGAATCTAAATTAATAATTATCGAGAGAAGAATTTTTAAAAGTTTTAACTAAATGTTTGTCAAACCCAAAAAAATAGGCCAAGAACAACAAGGAAATGATTTATCTTACCATGTACTTCAACCACACTCACTTACCATACAACCTAAACGTGGGCCACTTCTGTATGTAAAATTCTCTTCATGTTTTAAATTTTCCACATTTTGAAAAGACTGAATATTATATTTATCACAGTTGTAAAGGTTATATTTTATATTTTGTATAGCAACTGACTGAAAATAAAATCTAAATGCCCTGAGTGTGCCTGGGATGATGTCAAGTGGAATGATAAGCTCCTTTTGGCCCCCTGTTTCAAGACTAATGGGTTTGCTCCTTTCAACTCTATTTGGAAAGCATGGAAAATCACCTCGAAGAAGTTGGTTTGGTATGATCAATCCTTTAGTCATGGCCTCAGCTTTGCAAATTCTTCCATATGGTGGAATTGTCTAATTCAACAAGATGGAAAACCCCTTGGAGCTATTAAAAGTTTTAAAGGCAAGAATCTTTTCAAAAAGGGAATTCAAGATTCTCGTGATTTATGGGATCCCATCAGCTTCAATTGGAAGTCTTAGCAACAATTACGAACTGAGTTCCACTTGACATCTCTCACTAAATAGCCTCTTCTTCAAATACAACACCTTGTTCCCCCTAATCTCTTTTGTCTTCTATCCTCTCCTTGTCATTCTAGCTTTTTGAAAGATTGGAAATGGCCTAATAAACATAATATCTGCTTCTTTCCTCTCAAAATCATCTATAGACAACTGCTCCCCTCAATTTTGCTTTCACCTCGGCTCAATGTCAAGTGGAACTGCAAGTTTAGTCGAGCAAAATGGAATACGGTCAACCATCAAATTTGGAAGTCTAAAGCCGATGCACAATCTCAGCTCTTGGCTTGGAAGATGCTTCATGTTAAGCTACCTATTGGTAACTACCTCAAATTTCTCCATCCTCCTTTATCATGTCCCTTCTATGCTAAATATGAGTCTATAAAGCATGCTTTCTAGTTTTTTTCTCATGCTCAGAACTTGTGGCATTCTCTTTTCTCTTTGCTTCCCACCCTCTTCACTCACACTTGGTCATGGAAAATAACACTCCTTGGTATCTCCTCTCACCATAATATCCTCACTCAACTGTGCAGGCAGTTCATCCTTAAATTCATTTGGAAGTTTCATTGTGTTGCTATCTTTTCCAACATCTCTCAGCCTCTTAAAGTTGAAGTTCAAATAATTTGCTGGAATCTCTCTTTACAAGTTACAAATTTGCTTGCTATGCTCCAGGATTATTTAGAAACTAACAATGATCTTAGAACATCTATCTACAATGTTCAAGCACAGTTATAGTTGGTTGATGGATAGACATCTTGCTAAGGAGGCTGCTTCTTGGAGGCTATGGAGAGTATTCTGCCCTGTACACATTGAGTTGCTTAGACCTTCTTCTAAATGGCTGTTGACTAATGGTTCAAGTTATGGTTATTAGTGGTGTTCTAAATCTTCTTCGAAGAGAGATTCTTATTGTATTTGTTTGAGTTTTTTTGTTGTAACAACACATTTTGCTACTGTAAAGCTGTTTCTTATTACAGCTGTAGCAGCATGCTTTACCTTATGCCGTGATGGTCTAGAATTGTTGTTTTTGTTGCTGCTGTAGCAGCTTGTCTTTCTACTTGTGTATGACCTAATGGTGGCCTATTTGACCATGTATTATCCCTGATGTAATTTGGTTTTTTCTTCTTTATCCAATAATATATATATATACATATACAATTTTCATTCTTTTTAAGATGTGAACATTACTTTTAGTCTTTTTCAAAATGTGGACATTACTTTTAGTATCTTTCAAAATGTAGTAAATTTAAAACGTGAATTTTACAACTGTCATAATCTTTTTTAAATTAACTTTCTATATTATTTTATGAATAAATTTTTAATCTATCATTTATTAAAAATAACACAGTAAAAAAAATTGATATAAAATCACCCTTAAAATAATATATATAATTCTTCAATTATCATATTTTAAATTCTCACATTTTGGGAAGCACTGAAAAGTATATATATCGACACATGAAAAATTTAAAACATAAATTTTACAAATGTCATAAATTCATATTTGAATGTTTTCTCAATTTTGAAAAATACAGACAATTATTTTCAGTGTATTTCAAAAATGTGTTAAACTAGTTAAAAAGTATTATCATTTTTTGAATTTTGAATTATATATATATATATATTATACAATTTTCATAAATTCATGATTTAAATTTTTCACATTTGCAAAAAAAACAAAATTATATAAACTATTTTCATTCTTTTCCTAAAATATGAAAAATTAATTTAAAAAATATTATAAAGTTTTACATTTTAAATTTTTTTAAAATTAAATACATACATACACACTTATATGTAAACTTTAGAACATGACTTTTGCAACTATCATAAATTAATGTTTCAAATTTATTACCTTTTTTAAGAAAAGACCAAAACTTATAATTATATATAATTTTTATAATATATTTTTATTTTATTTTAAAGTATTTTTTATTTATGTCCATGGTAGTAATAAGGTATGGAGTTTTAGCAAGGTATAGAGTGTAGCGTTATGCCATGAGTATAAAAACCAAAACATAATTAATATATTTTTCAAAAATTAATATTATAATTAATATAATTAAACTATTAAAAAATAACATATAAATATATAGTATTTATTAATTTAGATAAAAGAGATATTAATAGTTTTTTAATTAATATTATAATTAATATAATTAAACTATTAAAAACTAACATATAAATATATAGTATTTATTAATTTAGATAAAAGAGATATTAATAGTTTTTTAATAAATAAAATGAAAAATAAAAAAATAGAATAAAATAGTTTTAAATTAAAATAAATTAACTTTTAAATAAATAAAATACTAATATACATAATAATATGTCTACACATACATGGGGTGGGGGCTTACTTTGATTGGCTAAAGCATCCTATTGTAGGAAAGAGGTCATGAGGTCTAGTCTCTCCCCATCCCAACATTTTTCTTTTTTTTCTTTTCCCTTCTTTCTTTTCAATTATATATATATATATATATATAGTGTTAGTCCCCTACCCTAACCCCTTTTTAGTATTAAGTTCTATATTCCATATTATAATCATCTCTTCATTCTAATAATGGTTCAATGAGTTTGATCTAAAGTATTGTTACAAAATATATACATAATTGAATCCAAAATTATTTTATATGAATTTTATGGACTATGGAAAAATCATATATTTTATAATTTCAATGTATTTTCTACACTCTAAATACTTGTTTTTTTATTGCAAAATATATGAATGCAATTTAGAAAATACAAACCCTTGAGGAAAATCTATGTAGTAGTGGTGTGTGAGTGATAGAGAAGAATTAGGGTGATTGAAGATTAATAAAGGGAGTAGTTGCAATCATATAATAGGGAAAATTATTTAGATTTTAAAAGAAAAAATTAGAGAAAGATTTTTTGGTTATGGCCTTGTGAGGGAAAGAGAAATGACAATCTATGAATTTCAAGGAGGGCACTATAAGATAGATGGAAATGATGGATAATAATCCACATAGTTTTGAAGGTTCTATGGAATCCTAATATTTAGTAAATAGAACCATTGAGTGTTGTACTACTCTATAATGAACCCTTTTTTTATCACCTATAGATATGAAAAGATAATATGAACATCTAATAAGTTTTCCAATTAAGTTGCTTGTTAACTTATAACCTAGATTTTTTTTTGCTTGGCGGCCTGCAACCCGACCTAGTAGCATACGGGTGATTGTGCATCCTCCGTGGGGGAGTCTGTACACTCCCCCATCCCAGGTTTATTGTGTGTTGTAAGTACCCTCTTCCCCATACGTTTGTTATTGTTTCTCACCTTAGGACCATTTTTGTCTGCTTTTTAGAGTGGTTTTTGTCTCGTCTCTT